>JAUPMG010071805.1:0-13141 GCA_031762675.1 Pachysandra terminalis
CTCCAAGTCCAGTGCCTTCTTGAAGCTCTCAACTGCTCCATCTATGTCATTAAGAGCCATGTATGCCTGATAGACCACTTGAACCATTACCACTAGATATCAAAGTCAACTTTGTGGCACACAAACCACACCCAATATACAGCTCAATTCATTTGTAAATAGATGTGAGCAAGCAACAAGCATGACAATGAAAAGCAATAAGTTACCTGCAAATATAAGAATACATTTCTATGAACATAAAGTACATTTCTATGACCACAACAAAACATCAAAACCAGCTACAGGTTCACCAGGCCATTGTTTTAGAAACCGAGCTTGTAACCCATAAAAAGCATGTTCCTGCTCAATCCCATGTTGCAATAACTAAATTGAGAGTTCAATCCTTAACTTACCTATCCAAAAGGAGAAAAAAGAAAATTATTGGTGATTGTAGTGACATTGCATATTGTAACATGTCACAATATGTGCAGCCTGACTACGGACTAATAACATATCAGTTGGTGTAATATGGCATAGTTTGCATGATTAATTAGATGATGAAATTAGTTTTCCCAACACCAAAAGCATAAGACATCAGGTAATTAAAGATAACAGCAACAATCAGCCACAAAAATGGTAATCACATTCTCCATTTAAATCTAGGTAAAGCTATCCACTATTTGTCCTCTCAATCCAGTAAAAAATGATAATGATTATGACTATTCTTAACATCTAAATCACCTTCTCTATCCCTGGTTCATTAATCATTTTGTAATATCTAATCTTTATGTCGATGTAAAACTTAGATTTTACAGCCACTACTACTAGGCTGGTCTCTGAAAGACTTGAAGCTTTGACCTCAAGAAAAGGTCATAGTACTCTAAGAACAAGAAACTTCACCCAAGCTGAAAGGAGATTCATATTAACAGACTTCATAGTGCAAGATAAGAAATGTTTTGCAAGCCCTGCCTCTTTGCCAGATCAAGACATAGAAATGTAAAACAGTTACAGCAGAAAACTTTGAACTACGAAAACCCAGAGAACATTTTATGGAAAAGAAAATAAGAAGATGGCTTGCATAAAAATATGTCAAGGTCTAAGAAACTAGAGCTAAGAAGCTTCATAAATGAATAATACTAACCTGACCTTGGCGAAAAAACGCTTTCACATTACCCTCCTCTTCACGAATTGCAAAGTCTGCATCCAATAATGCTCCCCTAAAATCTCCTATTTTCAATTTACAAGCCTAAAGAAAGCATTTTACATATCAATTAACAGAGAAGGAAAGAAGCATAGTAGCAAACTAATATGAAAAGAAAATCCAGTTAAAAAGTTAATAAGCTTAAACAAATAACAATGTTTTTAAAAAATGAACGTGTATTTTTACAGAAATTCATGAAAGCTAGAAGTATCTGTATCTTAATCATAATGCAAACAATATTTCAGAAACATCCAGATTAATATACAAAATTGTATTTACAAGAAAAGAAACTAATTACCCTGTCAGATAACTAATTCCAATTAGCATGTTTTTTGCTGAAAACATCATCACTATTCTTTCCCACATGTTAGTATTAGAAATTGATGCAAACTGGCGAAGAGTATTCAATAAGTGTATTTTTATTTTTACGCTGTTTTTGGGCTGGCCTATTGCTAACTGACAAAGGAACACAAGTGAGATAAGGATGTTAATGAATAAAATAAATGCAAAGACCTTTAAACCAACCCAAGGGAAACAATTAAGTATATTAATAGATGACAAGAAAAATTAAAAAATACAATATGATATAAATCCATGTTTAAAAATAGGATTCGGAAACTGAAGAATGAGAGGGATGAGAGAGAGAGAGAGAGAGAGAGAGAGAGAGAGAGAGAGAGAGAGGTGATTTGTTTCTTTACAAAAAGCAAATTCAAATCTTCTTTGCTCATGATATCCAAATATGAACAAACTAGTTTCACTTCAATTGCAAATGGGAAGCATTGTGAATGTTTCCTAATCATTGGCATTTTATAGAACTAGCAAAAGTGCACATGTTGCACGTGAAGGTTTATCTTATAATACATGTTATAATTAAAGTACTGATATAAGAAAATATAATTTTTAAAAATATATAAGAATTTGTATATTATCATTTTAGTAAGTTTTATATTTAAAAATATGTAATTCAATAAAATATATTATATTATCTTTTGTTTTAAATTTATCTATTAGTCTTTCAAATTGTATAAAAAAATTATATTACATTTCCTTTACCTTTAACGTATAAATAAAATTAAAGGGCATTATTGCATATATATTTTAAAGTAAAATAACTTTATAAATTAAAATATTAATAAATATATTAACACACATACTAATATATGTATTTATAAATAATTTTAATGTATTTATTACATTAAGGGAATCACGAAGCAGGTATATTTTCTCCTGCTAAAGGCGGATTCAAAGGCAAACTCAAGGTTAACCACCTCCAGATGGTGAACTCGAAGGCCAACCACCTTCAAATGGTGAATTCGAAAGAGGTATGTTCCCTCCTGCCAAAAGTGAATTCAAAGGAGGAATATTCCTTCCTCCTAAGGCGAATTCGAGGCTAACCACCCTGAGATGGTCAATTCGTCAAAGGGCTTGTCACCCCCAAAAGGCTAAGGATTTTGTCTTCCTCGAAGGACTTAGATTTGGGTTTACCCCCTCGAATGCACTCTTTTATGCATCCGAATTACAAACTAGGACTCGAAGTCACTTTTATTCATTTTTATGAATTGATTTCGAGTCATATCATTAGACTTTCACATCTATAAGTAAATCCTCAATGAAAAGGGCTTTAGAAGTCGAAGGCACGTCCTCTCCAGAAGTGTTTCCTGAAGATAGGTTTCCTGCGGACTTTGCGAATGCCCTCTCACTTCACTTTGAAGGAATTCACATGTTTACTTCTAATTTCATTCAAGTAGACGGCACTCGGATTGGTTACTGTAGCTATGAACCTTAAGGAATTTCAAGACAAACTCTTCTCTACAAGGACTATTGATCATGAAAATGAGTTCCCTGATGAGACACTCAGCTTCGAGTTCTCTATATGGGTAATTCGAGAATACATTGATCACCCTGTAAGTATACAATTGTTCTTAAATTCCTTCGAAGGAAGATAGCCGCCAAAGGGAGTTTTTTCCTTCGAAATATACGAATTCAAAAAAGTACTTACACATTGAATTGTCCCCTAAAAAATTGATTGAGATGGGTTCTCAGAATGGAAAGCACACGGTAAAAATCTCATCTACTTATAATATCTGCTTTCTAACTTATCTAAAGGGGGTTTTGTCTTCTCTAGAATGGCGGCAAGAATGGTAACGTTGCTCTTAGGAATGTTGAAGAACACGTGTCATCCCAGATACATTTCAGGACCACGTGTCACTCGGGATATGCTTAGCGCGTGAGGGTCCCTCTCTGAACGCTTAACCGAGTGACACTTGTCCTATTTGGAGTGGAAAACTCTCTACAAATAGCAGAGCCCATCCTCCATTGAAGAGGATCGGAGATCTGAGTTAAGACTAAAAAACTTTGAAATCTGAGAACTTAAGAATAGGAAACAACACTAAGTAAAGACACTGAAAGAGAAAGAGAGATCAGTCTTCAAACTCTAAGGTTTTACTGCTCTGAGATTGCATTCTAACTGACTTTCCAATTATTGCAATTCTTCCTTCCTTCTTGTCCCTTCTCTTTGTCTTATCTCGCAGGCATAGTGTTGGACGATCCAAATTTAATAAAAAAAAAATTTCAAGAGCTCAACTTGGTCCGACTGGGACGATCCGAGACGGATCGCCGCTCCTGAGTTGGATCTCCCGATCCGTCTCGGATTGAACCGAGTCAAGTCAATATGGTTTAAATATGTATCGGATTCAACTCGGGGATTGTCCCAATCTGATCCTTTACACTATGCTCGAAGGTCAAAGTTGATAAGGAACGCTCTTGACAGAACGGCTGCACAACGGATTAGGCTGTCTTGAGACGGACTTCCCTACCTTTTTCTCTGGTAGACTGGTTGTAATTGGTTCTCATATGATTAGTTGTCATCTTCTATTCTAATACATTTTGTCTTTTACAAATCGGTCATCACCAATATCCTAAGATTGTTAGGATAATGGTCTCTTATCTACTTATCTATTAGTATTCTACTACTTATCTATTAGTATCATATGATTGTTAGGATAAGGGTTTGTTAGTCATAAAAATGGACCAAAAATTCATTGATTTTCTTAGTTAAAAACAAAAATAAAGGTATGAAAATACCATAATTTATATTAATATAAAAGATAATTACTTATAGTATTCAAAGATTATTCATAAAATAAATGTCTGTTATAAGGTTAAAAAGGACACATCAAATATTTATAATCTAAAACAAGGACAAATCAAATATTTATAATCTATAACAGTAAGAAAACTTTAAAAACGATTACTCTTTTTAGTTACATTTTTATACTGTATAACTAATTAAAATCATGAATTACTTTAAGATCTTGATTTTCTTTTAAAAATTATTGATTTTATGAATTTTTTATTAATTTAATCGAATAATACTATATATTTAAAAATAATAATAGTATTAGTTAATTACTAAATATTAGTATATATGGCGTCTCTTATTTACTTATCTGTTAGTATCCTAAGATTGTTAGGATAATGGTTTCTTATCTACTTATCTATTAGTATCTTATTAAGTACCCTTGCAATTAGTTATACTAACATTATTATCCTACTTCACTCATAGATAATATATAACTAACAAACAATATTTTTAATAGCATTTATGGCATACGCCTTGAGGCGCGCAAAGGTGTGGCGTTAGAAAAAGGCCACGAGGTGCTTCCAAAAAGCGTGGGGCGCTTGAGTAGCGTACACCTCATTATATGAAGTGTATAAAAAGGCGTACGTTTTACGCTATTTTAACGCCTCATATATGAGGCGTACGTTACATGCACATGTTTAAAAAAAAAGACCCAGGATTAAGTTTTCTTTTACCAACCATGGTTAAGTTATTTTATTTAAAATACAAAAAATAAGGTCATTCGACTAAAAGAAAAAAACTCAAAGATCAAGAAAATCATTCGATTGAAGATCTAGAGTCTCAGAAATCTGGAGAATGAAGATCAAGAACAGACCTGAAGATCAGGCTGTCGAAAAAAGGTATGTTTTTTTGTTTGATTTCAAATCTCTCCCGTCTGTCTCACTGTTCTTCTTCTGAAGTCGGCTGAAGTTCTCTCTCTCTCTCTCTCTCTCTCTCTCTCTCTCTCTCTCTCTTCTTCTTCTTCTGAAATCGGCTGAAGTTCTTATTCTCTGTGTAAGCTGTTAGGGTTTACATAGACACCCTTTTTCCTTCTTTTTTTTCCCTTTTCTTTTTTTCCTTAAAAATCTCTGTTTTCCTTCTTTGATTGATAGGTTTTCTGAAGACCAAGGCCTCTTTGATCAATAGGCCTTTTTTTTTCTTTTCTGAAATCTCGGTTTTTAAAGTTGGCCTTTTGGAGATCAAGGCCTCTTTAATATGTAGGCCTTGTTTTCACTAGAAATCTCTGTTTTTCAGTTATTTCTGTTTTCATTTAAATTCAATCAGGTGTTCCCAATCACTGTTATTGTGTGTATTTGGCCTGGTATGTTGGTTGCAAAATATTTTGATTTCTAATTTGTTCTATGATTTTATTTTATTAGCTTCCCTATGTTCTTTTAATCTGTTGATTATAGCATACTGCTGTTATTTTATTTCTAATGTGTGCTAATAATTTCTGATTTTTAGTTGCATAACTAGTCACGCATGCATGTGATACTGAATCTATCTCACTTTGTTTGCTTGTCAATTCGTATGATTCCTAATTTCTATCAGTTACAATTTTATTTTTTGCAGCATTGCAGTTTCTTATTTAGTGTTTGAGTAATTTATCACCTTATTTTTACTGAACAATGTTGAATAGAATAGATTGTGCTTAAAAATATGGTCAAGGCAGAAGGAAAGCCTAGGGGAATAATAAGATATGTACTTAGGGAATAAGTTATTATTTATCATATTTTTAATAAATTATTTGCTAATGAGGCTTACGCCTCATGTTTCGAGGCTTATGCCTCGCCTCACGCCTTAACGTTTTAAAACACTGCTAACAAATAGATAAGTTTTAGGATAACTTTAGGATTCTTTTCACTTTTAAGCAATACTTTTAAATCTAACATTATCCTAATATAGGATTCCAATCCTCATAAGCATTCATGATATTTATATCAATTTGTTATACTAACATTATCCTACTTCACTCATAGATAATATATATCTAACTAATAGATAAATCTTAGGAATCTTTTCACTTTTAAGAGATACATTGAAATCTAACATTATCCTAATATAGGATTCCAATTCTCATAAGCATTCATGTTGCTTAAATATTAAGATATTTAAAATAGGGGTATTTTGGTACAAAAACATGTACTGAAAAAATCCCTTAAAAATACAATTTGCTTTTAATAGTAGTATAGATATCAATCATCTTTAAATAAAGACTAATTCAATTGAGTAAAAAACGGAACATCTTGAAAATCCTGTGGTGATTTTCAGAAATCAAATGATGCACCAATTATATTTGCGGTCAAAAAGTTTGAAATTTCCAACAAGTGGTAATATGGAAAACTTACAGAAGAATTTGTGAATATCCGTGATTTTGTCTTCCTCAAATATAAACTTTTCCCTGCACAAGCACCAAACTATTAAAATCAGTGAATAAAGGCATGTGAAATACATTACTATTACAAGTTACCAGAGGATTAAAGAACAATAGTACTTAGAGAAGTGGTTCACCTTCATCAATGTCTTCCTTCTCCCAGCAAACATCCAAGTAACGCAAAGCCTTATTATACTTTCTAAGAGCCATCTTATAATCTTGCTTCTGTATACAGTAATAGTTAGGGTTAGATCAAGCAGCAAAACAAATGGATGATTAAGGATCCAAAGTTTGTTGCGAGACAATAATATCAATGGGTTGATAATAAAAAAAGATAACATGGAGGAACTGAATGTACTCCGTAAAAAGTATTAAGATCCTTCGTACACATAGCCAATGTTATCAAATCGCCTAGGCAAGACTAGGCAACATACCTGCCTCTTGCCTAGGCTAGCGCCTAGGCGATTATGCGCTTGCCTAGGTGACATTTTTATTTTTTTTTCTAAAAGGAGCCTGTAGTAAATAAATGACATATACAGCATTTATAAAAACAAAATATGCCAACAATTTGAAACAGCAATTAACATAACATGATTTCTACCAATATAGCCTAATGCAATGAACAATCATATAATAAATTTGCTAAGGTTTGAACGAAAAAAATCCAATAAAAAAATCAGGTTAAAGAATCAAAAAAGTTAAAATCAATAAGACTTGGATGTTTTATTAGGGTTAGAGTAGCCTCTAGAGAATTGGATGCTTAAAAGTTAAAAAAAATAAAGGTTTAAGTTAACCTGCATAAAAGATATAACATATTAACATCAATAAATTAAACTAAATCAAATACCAATTGAAATTTAAACTAATTAAAATATAAAATTCACATTGCACAACGGTGACAGCCCAAGTTGATTAGGCGACCAGGCAGTCACCTTGTCACCTAAGTGTCTAGGCGCTTGCCTAGGCACACTCAGCCTGAACCCTTAGAAAACAGCCTAAGCGCTAACCTAGGTTGAGTGTGCCTAGGCTAGCGCCTTTAATAACACTTCCCATACCACATTATGGGGAGAGCAATAACCAGTTTAATGATAACACAAATTGAATAAAAAAAAAGGAAACATTCTACAGCAATTACCTTGTAGTGATCGTTTCCAAAACTTTTGGCGACATCCACAGCATCCATCCACCAAGAAATCTCATTAGGTTTCTCATCAAGGTCGGTTGGCCAGTCAAGATAAGTATCACCGTCTTTAAAAAAGTTAGATATTCCATCATCTGCACCCTCAGGAATTTCTCCACAATCCACAATTACAACATCAAGAGCGGGCTTACCATCACCTGTACTAACATGCTCAATTGAACGAATCACTCCCATGCCCTTAATCACCTTCCCAAAAACAACATGTTTTCCATCTAGATGGGGAGTTCTAGTGGTAGTAATAAAGAATTGGGATCCATTGGTGTTAGGACCAGAATTGGCCATTGACAACATTCCTTTCCTCTCATGCTTCAATTCAAAATTCTCGTCTTCGAATTTCAATCCGTAAATGGATTCCCCTCCAGTTCCATTCCCAGCTGATAAATCTCCTCCTTGTATCATAAACCCTTTGATGATGCGATGAAAACAAACACCCTGAAATGAATGTTGAGACATAAATAGAGCGTAGTAAGCGAATCCCAAGACCAGATCTTTTCAAGGCAGAAAACAAAACACATGCTACAGATATGTTGAGCAATTGCATTGCACACAATTGAAGCCAGATTTGCGGTTCTACATGTTCATGCAGCAAGACAATGCATCTACATTGGTATACAAATAAATGAAAATTTTGAAACAAATAAATGAAGACAAATGGAGTTTATTGATACTCCCTCTGTGATTACAAGAGAACCCATTAGGGATTTAAATAAAAAATGCATAGAGATAAAAATAGAAACTATATCAACCTAATCCAGTTTAATAAGATTTTAAAATCAGATCCATATCTTCCAAATCAATGCAAATTATTATAGATACAATACTGCTTTACTCGTTGATCTCAAACATGAAACTTAATTCGTCATAACCTCGGAGCCATTTAAGTCCTTCAACAGTATTATCAAGAAACATAATTCTTCATTAAAGCATTGAAGCAAGACGTATTGATTTTAAGATGAGATGGCAAATACAAATATTAGAGAGAGAGACCTTGTAATGTAGAGGAACGCCGGTGTTAGGACCAATGCCCATTTCTCCGGTACAGAGAGCCCTGAAATTCTCGGCAGTTTTGGGCACCACATCGCCGTAAAGCTCTATCACTATCCTTCCTTCAAGCTCTTCTCCTATGCTTATGTCCAGAAAGCATCGTGTCTTCACCATCGCTCCCTCCTTCTGTATCTGTGCTTCTTCTTACTCTTCTTATTCTTCTCCTTTTCAGTAAGAAAGCAAAACCCTAATCCCAAATTTCTTTTGAACTCTCGTGTTGCCAACACACTACTGTCCAATTCAAAGTTTCAAACGTTTTAAGTGCGCGGAAGGGTTCGTTTTTCACAGAAACTAGATCAGGTGTTTCCACTGGAATAAGATTTTCCTTGTTTACTTAATTAGAGAACGAAACGTGTCTCCACAATCAATGCCTATCACGTGAGCTGTTGAAACTTTCATCTTTATTACACATGTCATATTCCAGTTGATTGAATAAGGAAAACATTGTTCACAAGGGAACATCTGATCTCGGTCCGTTCCGGTGTGTTATCGGGGCACACAAACTGTTAGTGCGCAGCAAAATGGGTTCGGTTCGGATCGTCTACCGTTGTGTATGATTGGTGTATTTCCTTTAAAAATGAGTAAATTACATTCGCATAAAAAAAAATGAGTTTATTAATAATTCAAGGTGATTAAACAGACTTCATTAGAGATTTAAATAAATAAAAAAGATATATATAAAAAATAACTCATTATAATCTCTAATTAAGAAATAAATTTAAATTGTTTTCTAAATCTCTTCAATCAAATCTTTATAATCTCAATCTTCTTATTAGTGAATCACCCTACTAAATCTTTTTAATCAAGACTTTATCATCTCAATTTTATCATTAATCACTTCTTGAGTTAATAGGATACTCCAATACTCACCATATTACTATACTCACATACATTTGCTCTATTACTCTCCCTCAAACTTATTGGGATTTGAAAAATGCACATGAATTTGATAATGATAAATAGGATGAGTGCTTGCCAGATGCCATTGTCATCGATCACATACCTTGTTGATATATCATATGGACAGAGAACAATACGTGCCTTAATGGGCTAGACTTCAATGGGTCAAAAAGGGAATTGACCTTTATCGATCAATGCCTCTATGAGTCGAAGTAGCTTATTTGACAATACAATGGGTCTCTTTGGGCCAATAGCTTTGTGAACTTGCCTATGGTCATTGCCAAAGGGTCACGAGCCTTAAGAATGGCCTCTTTGGGCCTTAAAATTGGATCGTCATGATCTTGTGTTTAGTCTTAGCAAAAGGGATCACCGGTCCAAAAATGGGTCTCATGGGCCAAACAAATGGGCTCTTTGTGGCCACACCATTTTTCTATTTTTTAAAAATCTTCTCTCTTCACACAACCAACGACTTAAAGGGTTAGAACCGTAACAAAAAATGGCTTGACAATGATGAATAATAGTTTGACAAGTGACGAGATGAGATGACAATCATTCAATGATCAAATGAATTTCGTTACCCTTTTAAGCAACTTTCTCTTGGGTGTTCTCTAATGAAAGGTGTCTGTTGCACGAGATTCTTGGCTGAATCAATAGTTTTGCTTATGAAAATTGATACAGTTAAACAAAAGAATAGAAGTTGAATATCATATATTGTAGATTCTCTAGGTTTATTTAAAGATAAAACTAAGTGGTAGTAAGGGACTGAAAAGAAAAGAAAATATATAATAATAATAATAATAATAATAATAGTAGAAAAATAGTTTAGGGTCATGGATGACGGTGCTCGATGGATGACAATGATGCTGCCCACCAGAAAGGGTGATCAAGTAGTGGGACAATCAGCATAGGTCAATCGTCAGTTCTAATATCATGAAGAAAAACTGAGTTTATTGATAATTCAGGTGATTACAAAGAGACAACATTGGAGATTTAAATAAAAATAAAAATAAAAGAAAACGATAAATATAGAAAATAACTCTAATTAAGAAATAAATTCAAACCATCATCTAAATCTCTTCAATCAAATCTTCATAATCTTAATATTCTCCTTGAATCACTCTACTAAATCTGCATCTGCCCAATTTTCTCCTTAAATCACTCCTTGAGTTGATAAGATACTCTAACATTTACTGTGTTACCATACTCCCATTAATTTCCTTTATTACACACTCTCTTGGATTTGATATAATAACAACAAGTACCCCTCAAACACTGGTCATTACAAACGCATCCACTGTAGTTTGGAAGTATGTTACAAGTATCTTTCTTTTAATAACAGTCAACAAAGTAACAAAATATTTGCTTTTTGCTTATAACAACATATTTTAAGGATGAAAATACCCTTACATACATTGTTTAATGATCTTAAAAACAAAATAGGTACTCATATAGAAGAAGAAAGAAACTTCCTACTATTGAATTGATTAAAAGATTATGAATGCCAATTTAAATCAGGAGAGGTAGTTCAGAGATATGCTCTTGCAATCTTTCCTAGTATTTCTTATTTGTAAATTGCCTTGTAAAGTCGCCATAAAATCTAAATATCTTCCAATTAACGTCTTTTAGATTTATACAATCTACATTTATGGCTAGTTATAATGATCTCAATGTAAACTAAAAATAATTATTGAAAGAATCAACAATGAATCATCTAAAATGCGAAAACTAGAACTTCAGCTAGTACGTCACATGTTCAGTTAATGGTCTCGTACTCCATGTACAAACTATCATACACTATGCTACTGACTAGCTAAATACATGAAGGGCATGTGAGTTATGCTCCAACTGATGTTCCAGCTTTCACGATCCAAGATCCAAACTACACGTTCTAGCTTAATATCTTTAGTTTTTCATATTAACCCAAAAATTATAGAACAAAAAAATAAAAAAAAAAAATAAGGAAAAAAAAATTAATAAATTAGGATAAATTACATTGATACCTCCCTTAAATTTAGCATGATGACAACAAGTACCCTTCAAACCTTCACCATTACAATCCTTATTGGGGAAAACTATAGGGGGTCTAATGATCAGTAATAGAAATTGATCATTTGATGATAATACCTCTCTATCAATCATTATATCTAGAAAGATAAAAAAATTAAATTATTAATTTATCCTATAATTATACAGATAATTGGGGTTTTCAAAATTTTCATTGTTACAAAGCTTCTCTCTTCTTTCATGTAAATAACTGTTTTGTTTTTAAGATCATTAAACAATGTATATAAGCGGAAAAAAAAAAAAAAAACAAATATTCTATTACTTTATTGACCGTTAGTAACAAAAGGGATTTCTTGTAACATACTTTCAAACTACAAGGGAGGTAATTGCGAAGACCAAGGTTTGAGGGATACTTGTTGCATTATGCCAAACCTAAGGGGTGTGAATATAATTTACCCAATAAATTAATAAAGGAGCACAATTTTTCACTACGAAATAAAAAGACAAGGAATATTTTTTTTTCTTTTTTTTTTGAGGGGTTATATAAAACTATAAAAGGAGCCTATATTTTTTCGCATGTAGTAAAAGAAAACGAGATTATCACACCACAAACAAACACAACACTGACCAAAACACATGTCAAGCCTCGGCCGTTACAACTGGGTTTTGAGGAGTTTTCTTTCGCTTCTTTGTTTCTTGTGGGGTTTCCACTGGAACTGCAACAGAATCACAGCCTCCAGAATCATCCGTCTCCGGTGGTGGCGGTGTTGTAGGATCCGCCCTCCCGTCGATGCAATTCGCGCATTTCCTCTCCACCCAACCTTCAATATCATATCCTCCACGCCCCATGATTCTTCTTCCGTAACAAAGCCGTCCAATCACACAAGCGATCACACTTAGTATCGTAATCACCGCCAAAACCACCATGACAGGGCCGATTGATCCACGGTCCGAGCGATTGGTTACCGGCACGGCTGCTGCTTGCTGCTGGGGTTCAAATGGCATTGACATTTTGGTAGAAACTTACCAGATAGCTGAAATTTCTTCCAAGTTATCGGAGGTTCAGCTGGAAAGTATTTGGTGATTTAGCTGAAAAAAATATATGAGACGTTTCAGGGTTCTTGCATATGCACTGAAACAGAAACAATGATAAGAGGCAAAACCAGATAAAGAGGAAATTTTTTATTTATTTTTAAATGATGATGATTTAAGCCCAAGCAAGTGAAAATTGCTTAGCAGCTTTAGTTAATCCTTTTCCTTCCAATCTCTCCAACCAAACTTCAGAGAATCTAAAGAAAGATTTGCTTGAAGTGACTG
>JAUPMG010071816.1:0-13141 GCA_031762675.1 Pachysandra terminalis
CAGAGAGAGACTATAACGTGCATGGGGATCTAAAGCTATGCGTCGACTAGTGTCTGTCCTTAATAAAAGGAAGTTGTGGAGATAAGGTCTGTCCCTAACTCCCAATTGATCTGCTCCTACCTACAACTTTTTTCATTTATATGAGGGGAAGAGAGATAAAAGAAAGAAGTCTTAAGTAAAGCAAAAACATGGAGAGCTGAGAAAAGAGAGAGCAGTTTATAAAAACCCCAGGAGTCTCTTTTGTTCAAAATACTTTTTGGTGTCGGCCTCATGCTACGCATTTCCTTAGAACCATATTTTGCTTCTGTTCCTTTACTTGTTCAATCATTATTTTGGCAACCTATAGATTTCCGTAAGCGAAGCCTTGCTTGCTTGCTTCTATTGGATATGTTGCGATCACGACAATATAGAAAAAAAGAGGAGTTACTAATCTATATATTATAGAGAATAAGACACAAGTTGGGATAAATTAGTTTGGAATTTGGCAAATCTTAACTAACTGAATTAGGAGTAAAGTAACCCTACAAAACTGTGAACCTGGATTGTGTAAACCTCACATGAAGTTGAGAACTGTTCCAAGTGGACCCACCAAAAAGAGTGGCTGTTCATACGTCTCTTAGGCTGCGTTTAGCCCGGCTTCTGCTTTTGGATAAGCACTCATTGGCTAAGTGGCTCAATAGGAGCACTTATCCACAACAACAATAAGCTGCTTACTTAAAGAAAATATCATTTGGTAAATATATTTATTTAAGTGCTTACCCATTAGCAATAGCAGAAAGATGTCCATAAAGAAAAGCTACTAAGTACAGCTTCTCCTATCACTTATGTTGGAAGCTATTTTCAAACTTTAGTAATATTTTCATAATACCTATTTTACCCCTAAACTTTTATAAACACTTAAATAAATGTATTTATCAAATACTATTTTCTTCAAGTAAGCAGTTTATTGTTGTTGTTGACAAGTGCTCCCATTGAATCATTTATCCAATGGGTACTTATCCAAAAGTACAAGCCGGACCAAACACAGCCTAAATGCTAAGGAGAAGCTCCTTATGAGTAATCTTCCCTTGGTCTTATAAATAAGAGCTTACCAAGTAACAAAAGCCTTCGAACTTAAAAAGTGCTTTAATAAGTAAAAATAATCACTTAAAGTAAGCAATCTCAAACGCGGGCTAAAGGCAGGCACGGAATGCAATATCGGTGACATGTCGCCCGTGTCGAGTGACATGTCGCCATTTCCCCAGTTGGCGACACGAAATATTGATATTATGTCATTTTGCGTCGACATCGGCGACATGTCAGCAACAGGTCAGCGACATGACATGTCAGCGACATTGGAGAAATTTTCATTTTTTTGAATTTTTTTTTTTAAAATTAAAAAAATGTTAAGACTTTTGTTTTTGCATTTTTTGATGTATTATGATGTATTTAGACACTACTTAGGGTTGTTTAAAACTTGAGGGGAAAACCCATAAAAAATCTTACATTTCTCCAGATTTCTCTTTTCCCTCTCATAGATATGACATTTGATTTTTAGTTTTATATATCTTTTAATTGATTTACATTCATTTTTAGTGTAGCTTAATTAGATACAGCACCTTATTTTTACAGCTTACAGTACTCGACAGCGTGTAAGCTAACCTCGTATAATGACTTCTAACGTGTATGAATTTTTTTTTCATTTTTTGATATATTTAGATGCATTTAGGCCTTAATTAGACATATTTAAAGTTTGGGACCAAAAATCTATCATTTTTTCAATTTTTTTTAAAATTTCTCCACTTTTCTCCCATGTTGGCAAAACAAACTAGCGACATGTTTGACGACATGGACACAATAAACCTTAAAGAAAAGTCCCAAACATAAGATAAAAATCGCATGACATATGATTGAACCACATTCTTCATAAAGTGGCATTTTCGTAATTCCAACATAACTGAAGTGCATTTTCATTGGTTGAAGCTAATCATACGCCATACCATAGTGAAGGCCAATAAGAAATTTCACAGACAATTTGCTTCCCAAAGACAGTGCGTGAGACAAGTTGAATAAATAAAAAATTTTAATAAATAATAATGAATTTTTCTTTTTTGATAATAAATAAATAATAGTAAGAAAAAGGAGCAAGTATAAGTCATGACGTCACTTTTAGCTAAATCTTAATCGGCGTCTCCTTCCCGATCAAGTATTTCACCCTAGGCTCGGCGCGAAGAGCCGGCGGGAATGCACGTGGCTCCACGTAAAGCGGTCAGGACTAAAAACATGCGCACCCGATCTTATTGCTCCACGTAGGAAAGTGGGTCCTATCTCTTTCTTTCTTCACGATTAAGCTAATCTTTACCTGACCCTCTCACCATGGATAGCAATCGTATGTATGTCTCCCTATTACCTTTACTGTGACATTGAATGTTATTGGGCCACGTTTGCTTTGAATAATGGCATATTCGTAATTCTGATATAACTCCAAGTGCTTTATAATTAGTTTCAGCTAATCAGAGTCTTTTTTTTTTTTTTTGATAATGTTTCAGCTAATCAGAGTCATGATACCCTAAAGACCACAGAAAATGTCTATATATATACTCCATAAAGTTATCAATACGATAAACGATCTAACATACGATTTAAGACAAAAATACCCCTATAGTCAGCTGCTTTTGCACTTAGGTGGGTCCCACCATTTCCCTTTCCTCCGTCCATAAAAGCCCACCCCTCCGCTGCTTTTCTTCCCTTTCTCCCTCCCTCCTCCCTCCCTGTTTAGTAAGCGGTTTTCCGGCCATGTCTTCCCCGGAAAGACTTTTCGAAACCCCGTTCTCCGTTCTCGAAGGCGGTTTCTCGCTTTGGGAAAGCGAGGAACTTCAGTCCTTCTTTCAAGAACCACAAAACACGGTTAATTCCAATTCCGGTTCGGACGACCCGAACCAGCCGATTTCTTCGGTGGACGAGCGGAAGCGCCGGCGGATGATATCGAACAGGGAATCGGCGAGGCGGTCTCGTATGAGAAAGCAGAGGCATTTAGAAGACCTCAGAAATCAGGTGAACCGGTTGAAACTCAATAACAGAGAATTCGTGAACCAGTTGAGCTTAGTTACTCATCACAGCCACCTCATACGGAGAGATAACGACCAGCTCCAGTCTGAATCTATTGCTCTCCGGCAGAAATTATCGCATATTCGCCATTTATTAATTTACCAGCAACTTCAACATCAACTCTCTTCGCCGTCGCCGTTCAATTCCATTTCCTCCGTCAAAGAACAAATCCCCTCATTAATTGCGTAATCTTAACTATAATAACGGTATCAGTAACCCTAAAACACCAATCTCTCTCTCTCTCTCGTAAATTAAAAGCTTGGGAAACGAAAGAATGGCGGTTTTTAGCTCCTTTTGGGGTGAGGAACAAAAAAAAAAGTTGTTTGGGGGGAAAAGGTGGTTTTGGAAAAAATAGGGGTTATTATTGTAAAGATTAGCTATTTCCTTTGTTTTTCATTATTAGCTTTCTACTCGCTTCTCATATATCGATATGAACTAAAATCTCGTCAGGGTTCGCAGTTCAGTTAATTCCATGTTCAAAATCTCGTTTGTTTTATCGCGTTTCTGAAAAATCGTATTGAAAAGCAGGTTTTGGTTTGATGTGACGAAAGACCACGGATTCTTTTCAATTAATCGTGAGTTTGGATAAAGTTAAGTGATGATGGGAGCTTTAATGTAAATTAATTAAGAGCTTGAGGACTTGGTAATAAAAAAGTATCCAATAGAGGGCCTCTATATGTTGTAATCAAACGTAACCATCAATCATTAACCAAAGCAGAGCAGAATTGCACTTAGCTTTAATTAAAAGCAATAATTCTATTTGAATCCGCAATTAAAGACACTATATTAATTAAGGTGCAATGGATATTCCCAGCTTGTTTTAAACATGATTAATCTCTGACCATTGACTATAAAAAGAAACCGAGACATTTGATCGTGAGGCTGAGATTTCATGGGTGGACCTCATTAATATACACGTCATAGGTCCTGAATGCGGGGTGTCTGGATAAAGCGACTCGATCTTTGGTCGGTCCAGGAGGGTAGGTGCAGATTAGATGGATAGGTAGAAACACATCAAATCATCAAATTAAAGAAAAAGATTAATAATAATAAAAAAAAAAAAAAAAGGAAAAAAAAGCATGAAAGAGTCGGGGGCTTTGTCTCACTTATTCGTTTCTTCATTTGCAAGTAGTTAAAAATTCGCATTGGCTAAAAAGCGACAAAGACACGATCTCTAAGTACTTTTTTTGAGTTGATCTCACACCAATCTTTTTTCAACAAATATGGCTTCAATGAACTCACACTAAGCTGGGGAAAATGTTTGTGTGCGACTAAAGGGTATTGTTTTCTTTAAGATATCTAAGCTATGGACCGTTGGATGGTAGATATAGATTACATGTTGTGAATATCAAGGTGATGGACAATGGTGATCGAAGGAGGACGTACATCTTTGTTGATACACGCTACTCCATAATCCATATCAACTAAGATGAATTAAAGGCTGGGCTTTGGGAAGCGAGTAGACAAATACCGAAACCTTCAAAAGCAGCTTTACTTCTCTCTTCTTCTTTTTTTAACTTTTTCTGAAGTACGGTTACCAGTTACCACCGTGGCTTTTACACGTGTATAGTATATACGTTCTCATGTGGTATGTTGACACGAAGACCAGCCACCGGAAACTTCGACATAAGTACGGAGAAACGAGCTCTGGTAAGTGTCTCCGAACTGTAAAAGTTCGATCCTCCATCCTTTGGGACGTTGGTAAGGAAATCCCCGCGTAATAGGGCTGCTGGAATAGGGAGGGTCTGGAGATTGAATGCTCGTATTTGATAGTCGCTCTTTGAGCGATCATGTGTTAAGATTTAATTAGTACCACTTATTCTAAAATCTCCACTCTTATTTTCTATTATGGGATTATACTAACAGAATTTTATTCGGTCTTCCGTCAAATCAAAATAGGAATAAAGATTAGTCGATTGAGATTGCGACTTTCTCAACACATGTAAAAATAGTCCATTCGAGACTTCCTCACTGTTAAGGATAACAAAGATTTGAATCATAAGGATAACAGAGATTTGAAATCAAGTAGTTGAGTGAAATCAAGTAACTGATGTTCCGCAAAGATTTACTTTTCAAATGTTGTACAGGTAGATACTTAGATAAGGGTCTCTTGACCTGTGCTTGTAACTTTATAAAAGCAATACAACTCTTCATACGAGTGACATTGAATCACTCCTTTTAATCTGCAATTATCTTCAAATGGTATCAAAACCCATGGATTCTTCATCAACCGTTGGCACCATCTCTGATATCTCCGCTTCATCTAGTGTTCTTTCTGCCATGAATAGTATTCTTCACTTTATCTCCATTAAACTTGATCGTCCTATACTATCTACTTTGGTGTTCACAATTTCTTCCTATTTTTCATCTATATGAGTCAATGGGTATTCTTACCGGAGAGAATCCTTGTCCTCCACAATTTTTTATCACACCTGATGGAATGGACAGTAATGAGATCAATCCTACCTATCTTATATGGCACAGGCAGGATCAACTTCTCTTAAGTTGGCTCATTTCATCTCTTTCTGAAAATATCCTGGCTCATGTTGTTGGACTTACTCATGTTCGTGATGTCTGGAACACACTTGAGCATATGTTTGCTTCTTAATCACGTGCCCAAGTTATGCAACTGCGTCTACAACTGTAGACTTTGAAGAAGGGTGCATTATCAATGTCTAATTATCTTTAGAAAATGAAAACTATTGTCGATGGATTAGCTGTTGTGCCCGAGTTATGCAGCTGCGTCTGCAACTACAGACTTTGAAGAAAGGTGCATTATCAATGTCTAATAATCTTCAGAAAATGAAAACTATTGCTGATGGATTAGCTGCTGCATCCCAGTTTGTCTCAGATGAAGACCTTATTCTCCACATTCTTGTTGGAATCAGTTCGGAATATGAATCATTTATCACTTCTATTACCACCCGTTCAGATTCAATCACAATAGACATTTTTTATTATCTCTTATCAAATCAAGAGATTCGTATGGAACAACATTCTTCTGTCATATATTGGTGATCCTATTTTATCATCTGCTAATATGGCTACTCGCCATCCAACCAATTATAATGGTATTGCTGACTCTTGTCGTTTTCGTGGTCAACAACACAACAATTATTGTCGAGGATGTGGACATGACGTAATACTTCCTTTAATGGTGGTTCCCATACTACTCGTTCGAATCCCTCTAATTTTTCAGAGGTTCAACATGAAATCTGCCAAGTTTGTCATCGTCCCAATCAGTCTGCCATCAATTGCTACAACCATTTTAATCATGCATTTCAACCAACAAATGCAACGGCTCTTGCTGCAATGGTTGCGCATAACCAGAATATCGTTGATCCTACTTGGTATCCAGACTCTGGGGCTACTAATCACATCATTGTAGACCTCAATAATCTCTCAATCAGATCAGATTATCTTGAATCAGATATGGTTAAGATTGGTAACGGTTCAAGTTTGTCTATATCTCATACTGGCAATTCTACATTACAAACTCATGTTGCTTCCTTCAAGTTAAATCATATTCTCCATGTTTCAGATATCTCTAAAAATCTGTTATCAGTACGCCAGTTTACCTCAGATAAAAATGTTGTTTTTGAGTTGGATGGCTCTGGTTGTGTGATTAAGGATCGAATATTGAGGAGAACTCTTCTTCGAGGGAAAATTAAAGATGGCTTGTTTCAGCTTCCTGTGTCTACTTCTTCACCGTCTACTACATGCCGTTATGCTCTATATGGTGAACGGACGTCCAATGACACATGGCACTACCATTTTGGTCATCTAGCCTCCAAGATCGTTCAGCACATCATCAATAAATTTCAACTTCCAGTAGTTTCCAATAAATCATCTTCTTTGTGTACTGCTTGTCAACTAGGGAAGAGTCACAAACTTCCATTTCGTGTGTCTTTGTCTCGTTCTCAATGTCCTTTGGAAATAATACACTCAAATGTTTGGGGTCCATCTCCAATTGTTTCTTCTAATGGCTTTCGATACTATGTTAGTTTTGTGGATGATTTCAGCAAGTTTACATGGTTATTCTCTATATCTAAAAAGACGAATGTTCTCAATGTTTTTTGGAATTTTAAAACAAATGTTGAACTTTTATTTGATACGAAAATTAAATCGGTAGAGTCTGACTGGGGTGGAGAGTATCGTTCCCTTAATCAATTTTTAAATTCTCATGGGATCACTAGAGTTTCTTGCCCTCATACCCATGGACAAAATGGGTCGGCTGAGCATAAACATCGTCACATTGTTGAAACAGGATTTACATTACTTGCTCGTGCCTCCATGCCTTCACGTTTTTGGGCTTATGCCTTTGCTACCAATGTATACTTAATCAATCGTCAACCCACTCCTGTCATTGACTTCACATCACCTTTGGAACTGCTATTTAATTTGATTATTCTTTTTTGAAAACTTTTGGTTGTGAATGTTTTCCCCATATTAAACCTTACAACTCAAAGTTGAATTTTCGATCCAAGTGTTGTATTTTTCTGGGTTATAGCAACTCTCACCATGGCTATCGATGTCTTGATCTTCATTCAGGAAAAATATTTATCTCTCGGCATGTGGTTTTTAACAAATCAAAGTTTCCGTTCTCTTTGATCCAACGACATTCCAACATGATTCGATCTTCTCCACTGATGATCTTGCCATATCCTTTGACGATTCTTGATCTCCATCATTCTCGGAAAATCTTTGATACATCATCCACACGATCTCTAGATAATCTGGATAAACAACAGAGAGCTGAATTGTCTCCTAATAATGCTCAAGTTCCACCTTCTATGCAACGGCCAACCACATGTCTCTTGGTATCTACTATAGTGGATAAGGCTCCAAACTTCAGTTCTGTTGGGCTTTCAATGTCCAACTCTATTGGATCTTCACTATGATCACCATCGCTTGGAAGCCCATATGATGTTGAACCCGTACAGCTGGACATTTCCCATAGCCCGACTACAACAATGGGTCCTTCGAATATTCATCAAATGACCACTCGATCCAAGGCGGGTATCTACTAGCCCAAGGCCTATCTTACTTCCAAATACCTACTCCCACAAGCTCTATTGACTGAACTTGCATCAGACTCAGCCGAGCCCTTTTCATTCACTCAAGTTTGCAAAGACCCACGTTGGCGATTGGCAATGGTCGATGAATTTAACGCATCAATTCGCAATGGGACTTGGTATCTTGTTACTCCACAACATCATATGAATATCATTGGCTATAAATGGGTATTCAAGATTAAACGTTGATCTGATGGGAGCATTGAACGGCATAAAGCACGCTTAGTTGCTAAGGGCTTCAATTAACAATCGGGCATTGATTTTGGTGAAACATTCAGTCCCGTTGTCAAGCCAGTAATTATCCACTTTGTTCTCTCCATTGTTGTTTCCAAGGGTTGGTCTATGAAGCAATTAGATGTCTCCAATGCTTTTCTACATGGTCTTCTTCAAGAGGATGTCTATATGACTCAACCACCAGGTTTCATGATCAACTACTTCATACTCATGTGTGTAAATTACACAAGGCATTATATGGACTCAAGCAAGCACCATGTGCTTGGTATCACAGACTCATCTCTTTCCTCTATGAACTTGGGTTTCAACGATCTAAGTCTGATACCTCACTTTTCATCTATCATCATTCGGATATTATTATATACCTTTCGACGATATTCTTCTTACAAGGTATAATACTGTTTTTCTTAGCAATCTTATCACTTAATTGGGTTAAGAGTTTGCCATCAAAGACCTTGGTAGTCTTAATTACTTCCTTGGTGTCCAAGCAACAAATATCTCTAATGGTTTATTTCTGTCCCAGTCGAAATACATTGCTGATCTACTTATCCGAACTCATATGGATGGAGCTAAACCATGCACAACTCCTATGGCTACTGGTGCACAATTATCACGACTTGATGGGATACCCATGGATGATGCAACCCAATATCGTAGTATTATTGGTGCTCTCCAATATCTCTCTTTCACACGGCCTGATATCTCATTCTCGGTAAAAAAAAATGTGTCAATTTATGCATAAGCCTATAGACATCCATTGGATAGCTGTCAAACGGATCCTACGCTATCTAGCTAAAACATACAATCGAGCATGGTCTATTGTTGAAGTATTCCACATCTTCCTCTTTGCAATGCTTCTCTGATGCTGATTGGGCTGGTTCAGGATGATCGACAGTCCACAAGTGGGTATTATATATTTATTGGTCCCAATCTGGTCTCTTGGAATTGTAGGAAGCAACCAATAGTTGCACGATCGAGCACAGAATTTGAATACAAATGGGTTGCTAATGCAGCGCTGAGTTTACATGGATCCAGACAATCCTAAGTGAACTGGGAATTTTTTTGCAACCTCCAATCTTATGGTACGATAATATTTGTGGCACATATTTGACTGCAAATCCGATCTTTCACTCACGTACCAAACATGTGAAGATCGATTTTCACTTCGTTAGAGACAAAGTCGCACGAAGAAACTTGGACGTTAGATTTTTACATTCTCTGGATCAGCTTGCTGATATTTTCACAAAGAGTTTAACTGGAAGAAGATTTCTTCTGTTAAGAGACAAGCTCATATTATTCCTTCCCCGTTTCACTTGCGGGGGCGTGTTAAGGATAACAGAGATTTGAAATCAAGTAGTTGATGTTTGTAGTTATCCACAAAGATTTACTTTTCAAATGTTGTACATGTAGATACTTAGATAAGTGTCTCTTGACCTGTGCTTGTAACTTTATAAAAGCATTACAACTCTTCATACGAGTGACATTGAATCACTCTTTTTAATCTGTAATTATCTTCACACTCAATAATATTGTAATTTCCAGATTACAACATCACTCATTGTATCAATGAATTCGAGAAATATGGAACTATGGAGTAAAGTCAAGCATTAGACCCAAATTAAGGTCTTCAAATCACCATAGGTATATGCTGTGCAAGTGTATTGTGCACATTACCTAATCAATTAATTGGTGTATATGAACAAGTGTAATTTAAGCTATAAAATATGATCATGATATGTTTAGACATGATAACAATTTGAATCAAAATTTTACACGTTGGGCAAACATAGCAAATTCTCCTCAATAGGTCAATTATGCAAAATATTCATCAAAGTTCAATTCTAACACCACATATAGTCTTAATTATGTCTTAGAAACATGCTGGTAAAATTTAATAGCAATCAAAACACTTTCAAAAATTCCGGTATACCTCTAACCTTGCCGCTAGTTTGCCGCTGGGGTCATCGGCACACCTAGCGGTATGCTGCTAAATATCGGCATAAATAGTAAGGACTTTTCTACAAAACAATTGCTTTGAAGTATTGGAATAAACAGATTTTTGGAATGGTGAATGTGAAGTTAAAGGAGGTGTGGAAGCTGATTGAAGAGCTGGACATAAAAGAGGAAAGGACTTCCTTGTTGAGTAAGGGAGTGGGGTGATAGAGAATGGTTAAAGCCGGAGTTTAGGAATTTGTATAGTGTCTTGGAGGCAAAAATAAGAGTTCTTTGGGTGAAAGGAGGAGATACATCTGTAGAAGAATATAGGATGCCGAGACAAACACACACCTACACGAGAATAACACATCTTTGGAAGAATAAACAAAAACACATATTGTTGGGATTCGAATACTCAATCCTCTGGGGGTATATGTTTGTGTGTTTACTTCTATGCCCTATGTTCTCCCACGGATGTGTTGTTTTCGTACGGGGTACGTCTAGTATGTATTTTCCTCGGTGTCATGTGTTCTCTTATGGATGTGTTGTTCCCATGTGAAAAGAGGAGTAGTGTTAACCATTTGATATAAATTAATGTTGTGCCATTCTCTAACAACTTGAGCTTTTAGAGTAAGTGGTTTATTTATTTATTTATTTTAAGGCTGTTAGCTATTTCATGCGCTAATTTGTTAGGGATAGTAGGGGGTGTCAATTGGTTCGGTTTAAACCAAAAACTGAACGAGTCAAACCAAAAGAAATCGGTTTGATTTGTTTTTTCTATTTGAGTTTGGTTATAGTTTGGAAAATGAAGTTAAGGCTTTGATTAAACCGAACCAAATCGAAAAGTAAACCAAATTAAAACAAATATATAAATTGAATCAAATTGAATAAGATTTATAAGCTTTTGTTAGCGAATTTTTGGTCTTAATAATGTTTGTCATAATAAGATTTATAAACTTTTAAAATTTGAAAAGTACATTGCATTTTAAAGTTGAAAATTTGGCCCAACTATTAAAAATGACTTTTATTCTTGATCTGAAAAGTTGACTCTCCACCCTTTTCGTATTGGATTTTGGCTGCGTCTAACTCGGCTTCTATAAGTACTTATTGTAGCTCATAGCTTATATAAGCACTTTTTAGAATTAAATGTGTTTGGTACTGCTTACCTATCAACAGTAGATGAAGGCTATCTATAAGGGGAAGTTACTGAGAATAGCTTCTCCCAAGTTCTTATGCCATCAACAGTAGGTGAAGGTTATCCATAAGGGGAAGTTGCTGAGAGCATCTTCTCCCAAGTTCTTATGCGTTAAATTATTTCACAATTTTAGTAATATTTTTAAAATATCTATTTTATCCCTAAATTTTTATAAGCACTTAAATAAATGTTATTTTTGAACTTTAATAATATTTTTATATACCTATTTTACCCCTAAACTTTTATAAGCACTTAAATAAATGTATTTACCAAACACTATTTTCTTCAAATAAACAGTTTATTGTTGTTGTGGATAAGTGCTCCCATTGTGCAACTTATCCAATGAGTGCTTATCCATAAGCACAAGCCGGGCCAAACATAGCCTTAGAGTTCTTTTGTTCGATTCAAATGGGCGTATTCCCTAATTTACAAGTAATATCTTAAATAAATGAAATAAAGATAAGTGTGAATATTTAATTAAATGATATTCATGTAGATAAATGGTGTATGTCTTGTTGAGGAACTTGAATGTGGACATCCGACAAGTGCCAAGGTCAAGATTATCAAATACGTATTTTTTTTTTCTTCAACTTAATAGGTCAAATATGCAAAAATGAGTTGCAACAGCGCAAAATACCCTGGGAGAATACCTGCCTAAACTATTTGGCGACCTCGACATTATCCACTAGAATTTGAGTGAGGATCTTCTGTAAACTAGTTCACAGGAGATCCTCTCAACTGAGTTGCTTTATGAGGGCAATTTTGCCGTCTGTGTTGTTTCACATCACATGTGTGAAGATCCTCTCAACTGAGTTGCTTTATGAGGGCAATTTTGCCGTCTGTGTTGTTTCACATCTCATGTGGATCTTCTGTGAATTAGTTTACAGAAGATCCTCAACCCTAGAATGTAGGGTCTGGATCAATATCGGCTTAAGTATTGTCTCGATTTTTTGGTATAGTTTTGTTGTTTTAAATATTTTGATCATCCCGATTTCATCTATGACGTTTATCAAAGGATGAAGGCATTGAATATCGTGATAAACGGGTAAAATATTTCGCTAAGGTGCCTAACAAAACCAAATTTAAATCGGATACAAAAATGATCCCTGTTAGACTCTTGTTAAGTCCACATGAGGGGAACATGTGTTCATAAGTGGGCCTCATTAAAAAGGATTTGCCATTTTTAAAACCTTAAGAAGAGGTGAATCTTAGGGGGCCCACTACATTAACCGGCTTCTGCTTTAAGAGGTAGTGTTGATCCCTGAAAACGATTAACAAAAAAGGCTTAACAAAATGACAGATGTCAGTTTATGACTGGTCAACCACAGGGAGAGAGTCGGTTCGAAAGTCTGTTTCGTATTGGCTTAAACTTGACAATCGTTCCAATACGAGGTTTCTTTGTGCGAGTATGTCAAATCATCAATAGACTCAAGGAAGATGTTTTGGAAAATCCCAAGGAATGGTTTTTAGAGATGGCACAAGGACAGAGAAGCTTCTAAATTAGAGACCTTGCATCTATCAGCCGGCTATCTTTTTACACCAGGCGTCCCCGTTTGAATGAGGATGAGGGCTTTTTATAGCCAAAGTTCTCAAACAAGGTGTAGGTGACAAGTGT
>JAUPMG010071827.1:0-13141 GCA_031762675.1 Pachysandra terminalis
GCCTCCCCCCACATGTTTGTAGGTAGACCAGAGCTTATTAGCATTGCATTCATCATTTCTTTTAGAGTTCTATTTTTAGACTCAGTTGAATAAGGAGGAGTTATTTCATGTATTATTCCATTGGTCTTACAGAATTCCTTAAAAGGAATAGACCCATATTTACCTCATCTATCAGTTCTAAGTCTTTTAATTTTCTTATTCAACTAATTTTCTACCTTAGTTTTGTAAGTTATGAAGGTTTGTTCAGGTTCATCCTTAGTTCTTAACAAATATACTCTAGTATACCTAGAGTAGTCATCTATAAAGGTTATATAATAGTTCTTACCTCCTTTAGTCATAATGTCTTTTAAGTATTCTATATCACTATGTATTAACTCTAATAGTTCAGTTTTTTATTTCTACAGATTTATGTGATTTATGTGCAAATTTAGCTTCTACACAAGTTTCACTTTTTCCAAAGTTCATATCACTTAGATTTTCTATTAATCCTAAGTGTTTCATTCTCGTAATGTATCCTATGTTCGTATGCCCTAATCTAGCATACCACAATTTCAAAGAGTCATTTATATAAGCAGAAGAAGAAAATTCATTAATTTCAGAAGAAACATTCAGTACAAATAAACCATCAATACAATATCCCGTCCCAAGAAAGACTCCGTTCTTCATCATGATGATACAAACACCAGTTTTATTCCATCCTTATTGAGCATTGAACCAGAGACTAGATTCATCCTAATTCCAGAACATGGAGGATATCATTTAATTCTAGGATCTTCCCTGAAGTCAGCCGAATATGAACCTTCCCTTTCCCAGCGACAGAAGAAGTACTCGAGTCTGTAAGATAAACTTGCTCTCCATCCCCCACAGATTTGTAGGAGGTAAACATTTTCTGATCACCGCAAATGTGTTTAGTAGCTCCTGTGTCTACAACCCAGAAATTTGAGTTGGGGACAAAGTTCACCTCAGTGACAACAACTATTATTTTAGTTTCGGTCAGATTGGCTTGATTGGGTTTTCCAAAAGTCTTATTTTTTCTGTATCTACATACAGTAGCATGATGCCCTAGTTTTTCACAGACAAAACAATTCCCTTTTGGCTTTTTGAAATCTTTCTTTTTGTCATCTTTTCTATTTTGAAATCTTTTTCTTTTAGAAGAATTTCCAATCTCTTCTTGAACCAAGTTGACTTTTTACCCAGCATGGTTAGCTAACTTTTCATCCTTTTTCCAGATTCTAGAGTTTTCTTCTATACGAACGTGTACTATCACATCCTTTTAAGTCATCTCTTTTCTTTTGTGCTTAAGAGAACTCATATACACTTTCCAAGATGGTGGTAATTTTTCAATTAGAGCACTGGCTTGGAATGCATTGGATAAGGGCATCTCTTCTCTTGTGAGTTCATACACAAGTTTCTGGAATTCTAGATTTGGTCAGAGACAGGCCTATCATCAGTCATCTTAAAATCTAAAAGTTTGCCTATTGCAAATTTCTTAACTCCAACATCTTCAGTTACATACTTCTTTTCTAAGGCTTCCCAAAGATCTCTAGCATGTGTATGAAAGCAAAAAATATCATAAAGATCATTTGATAAAGTATTCAAAATGTAATTTTTGCATAACCTATCAGCCTTCCCCCATTTGGTGTGTTTGGTATTGTTTTCTGTATCGGATTTAGGTTCGGGTACAGAAAGTACAAAAGTTATTTCAAGAGTCTCAAGTAGGAAGAAAAACTTTTGTTTCTATCTCTTGTAATTGCTACCCACCAAAGGTTCAATTTGTGGGTTGAAAAGGTTTGGATTTTGGGTATTCAGAATATGATTCATCTTGTCTTCAAATAATAATAGGAATTTGGTTTCAAGTTTGTTGGGGGATATGGGGTTTAGAGAAGATAATAAGAGGAAAGAGATGGAATGGGTTTAGACAGCTATGCAAAAATTATAATAATACAAATAAAAACTTATTTGTTTTGATGAAGGGAGGCGTGACGATGTCACTGTCCTTGAAACCAAATTCGCACCTTTTGGATCATATCCGCAATGTACTGGGTATAGCTGTTGGCCTCAAGGATTCAACGGTTTTTCCCTCTGATAGATTACACGGTCTTAACCGGTTGCTGGAGAATGTGAAGGAGCATTATTGTAGGTGTACGTTAGCTTTCATGTGTACCCTGAACTGTTTGAAGAGGTCTCGTTGCCTCTGTTGGTGATTGATAATCAGTTGGAGTGGGGTGAGATAATGATCTTTCTTCAAGAGGTCGCTTATTTCTCAATAAAGGTGAGTGTTTGTGAACTCGAGCTTGCATCGTCCATATGCGCACTATATCATCCGCCATGGATTCTTTAACAATCATTAGTTTCTTGATGTCCTGCTGGATTAGTTGCTACTTATCATTGTTGTGATGCTCGACAGTGTGAGCTGGAGGCCACTCTTGGGCTGTGGAACACCCATCCCTTATGGTTAAGAATAGTGTTAGGCGTGCCAAACTTGAATCCCTTCAAATTTCTGCTTGGGAGAAGGTGCATCCATCAAATGAAGGCAAAGTATGCGACCTGGCCTTTCAATAACAAAATGAGTTGCGTCACCTATGGGCGAGTGAAAGGTGGTGCTCTGATGCCATGCACTTTTTTGGAGGGGAGCGCTGAGGTCTTGGATACCCAACGGTGTGCTTTGGGGAAAAAGATAGAGAATGCGAACGACTTCTTCCACCTTCTGGCATCAACCTTTGGTTTTTCCTATAGACTTAAATTTTTCTCCGTTTTCCTTCTCCCCCCACTTTTTTTTTGGATGGGTGGAGGGGATGGCACTTTTTCTCGTTTTCAGTATCTATATCGGCTGTAATTAACCTCTATAATTAATGCATGCATGATATCACGTACTTTCAACTTTTAGTTGCCTTTTTGTGTTTTTCAATGCAACTATTTCTTCTCTAATTAGCTTGTTGTTATATTCGAGTAATTGTTGAGTTCTGGTAGTTGAATTGTTCGCATAAGTGCTCAACTAAATGCTCTGTATGTATGTGAACGTTCTTGAGAAGCCACATACGCCATGGCTTTATTAGGGGAGTTTGCGTTCCAGCACATTGTATTCTTGCCTTTCGTCTGTCTAGTTTGTGGAGTGAAGATGGTTGAAGAGAATCCCATGGTTACTCGTGGAGTAACGTCTCTTCGGACTTTGCAAGATTTGCACTCTGCTGGTCACTTTTTCGTTACTCACTTACATGAACGATGGGGACCAACGTTTATCCATCTAACTGGTACGACTGAGTTTGATAGGATATTGGCTGAAGTCATATTTGCTGAGATTTTCTCATCTTTTCCTTTCAACTCACTTTATCCAAATGACAAGGGTCCTTGGATCGATCTTATTGTTGCTCTAGGAGAGGTGACAATGATGAGTTGGGACATCTCGTCATGGCAGCTATATCTTCTAATACTGTACCTTCGTAGGGTGGTGCAGGAGCAGAATTTTGGATTTTGTGGTTGGTTGAAGCATTGTATTCCATCTGTTGCAGATTCGTTCATGTTCGCGACAAGCTCATATACATTTGCGAGGACTTGGGGGCCACTGTTACAGCTTGGAGGACGGACCCAGTAGATCAGGAGGTGGAAGAGTTGGATTTTGAGATAATGCGGCTCATTGAAGGCGCATGGAGGGAGGATTATGAGATGGTTGGCTCTCGCATGCTCCAGAGAATGCATGAGGCACAAATGGTTAACAAAGGGTTCGAGGCGTGCCATCGGACTATTGGTGGACGGATAAAGGAATTGAACGACTGTATAGACCGCGTGAAGCTCATCATTGAGGGGATGGATATGAAGATAGACATCGAAAACAATTTTTCCTATCCTTTCGATGGTGATGTAATCGCAGATGCTTGGTGATATGCTTGTCTGTTTGTACCTCACCTTTTTTTTTTGTATGTTGGGGTGGGGGGTTTCTTTGCTTTGTATTTTGATATATCTGAAGAAGTGACACTTTTCTTCTGGCTCTGCTTTCTATGTTGGTGTAATTTTCCCCTTCCCTTCTATTTTGGCGTAGTGGCGACATGTGTCTTCCTCTTTTTGGCACTTGTCATGATTGTATGTATATAGTGCATGTTGTGAGCCGAGGCGTCGTGAGTGTGTTTTGGGGATCATTAAATGTAGGTCTAATCAGGTCGTTCTTTCTCAAATCTTGTGCTTAACAATTCGTTTTTGGTTCCTTTGAGGTGCATTTTTAATAATATCAGTAGACAACATGTTTGATAAAATTCCTCAACAACTAAGTTTACCAATGCTCAATTAATTTTAAGTTAATCAAACAACCTTTTTACAATTCTAAGTTTTTCTAATTTAGTGAATTATAATTTTCAATTTTAGAATTTTTAGGACAATTCCAAATCCTTGTGTCAAACAGATCCTACAGGATTGAGGGACTACTCATATTTTGATCAAACTATAAGGAATGTCTAAGTAATTTGTCCTATTATTTTTAATTTTTATATATTTATTATATTAAAAAGGGGATTAAATTGATTAAGGAAGGTTGGGCTTTGGTTTACATTTCTCAACTTGTAAATGGATTGGATTCAAATTGAATGTCAACCCGTTAAAATACCCAATACCAAGGTACCCAAACTTGACCTATTGCCATGTGAAGCTGACTTCCATGTGTGAACATTAAGGAGGATTTGGGGTGTATTTTAATTACATGGAACTACTAAACACAGTCACACTAGTTAAAAGTAATCTGATAGGTTCTATGAATTATTTTTAGGGAAAATTACCTAAACCCCCACACTTTACAAGACTTTCTGCTCATTCATCCTCTTGACAGAGGATATGACTAGAGGAGCATAGCTTTAAAAAAGTATTTTCCAATTGGTCCTCTGTCAAATGACAGAGGACCTTTTCTATCTTGTAAACAGTAGAAATTATTAAAATATTTTTAAATCCCTAAAAACCCATCTTTCTTTACTCTCTCTGCCAACCACTTTTGTCCCTCGACCATCCCACCACCACTACCACCCCACCAACACCACCACCAACCCACCACCATCACCACCACACTTAGGTGGTGGTGAAGGGGGGGAGCAAGGCATGCACACCACCAAGTGTGCAAGGATGCACCACCAAGTGTGTATACCTTGCACCTCCTATTATTGGTGGTGAGGGTAGTTGTCACGCCCCGAATCCGAGATTTGGGATCTCAAGGTATACAGGGAATGTCATTCGGATCCAACCAATGGATGCGGCCAAACCATATACATAACACCTTATGGTCCATCAGAGTAAACAATAATAACAACGAAAGTCTCATAAAAGTAAAACTATCATCATTCAAATACGACCATAAATAAAAATCTCCAAATATTAAAATCAACTTAACAAATCCATTATCCACTTGGGGCAAATACATCATGTATCAAATAAAATTAAAGTAAACTAAAGACATTCAGCATTTCATGAAACATCATCCATCATACTCTTCTCAAGTCCATCCCATACTTGTCCAACACCTCATCCCTAATGATAACCTATTACAAGTAGGCATGAGCTTTGGAGGTTCAATAGAATAACCAAGGATCTATACTTCTAATTATTTTCACAGTCATATAATAACAACTCACACCATGCAAAACTCTCATAATAACATGCTTTACAACCAAGTCTCATGATAATAACAAACACCATCAATCATACTCTTATAAGTGATAAATAGTAACTTTCTCACACACCACTAATCTCATACTCATAATCATAGTTAACAACAACTATCTCACACGCCATCAATCTCATGCTTATATGATGTAAAAATTAATCGATCACCAAACATAACTAAAAATAACAACCACACAATCAGTAACACATGAATAGGGGTATGTATCAAGCATATGATGAAATGGCAAATATACACAAGAATGATAATGAAGATGAATGTATATGATGCATAATGTTCATGATGAAGTGAAATGGATGAAATGAGTGCAAGTGTGGAGTGTTAGGCATTGCCTAACCATGAAACCAATTCTCACATCTCCTTCAGGGAATTCTACCCAAGGAATGTGCTAACACATAAACCCGACCATTTCCTTTTAGAGATTGGATACCCAAAGGTTGTAAAACACCATAAAACATTTTATTTTCGGAGATTATTACCCATGATAGAAGACACCCTCTTCCTTTCAAGGATTGGATACCCAAAGGCAGGAATACCCATAAAACATTTTCTATCCGGGGATATTAACCCATGGTAAAAACCACCCTCTTCCTTTTAGGGATTGGATACCCAAAGGCAAGAATAGCCATAAAACAGACTCATTCATAAACATTCTCAACAGACCCTCCTAGGAGTTCTAGAAAAGATACAATGATCATTCTAGAATCACTCTTAAACTCAAACATAGATTGATCACTCTGGGATCACTCTTAAACTCAAATATACAATGATCACTCTTAAACTCACACATACCAAATGCTTGGGTCACATAGGGACCACACACATAACAATTGCATATCTCATGCAATTCATGCCACGACCTTCATACTTCATAAGCAACCATATATCACAATGAACTTAGATCATGTACTCTCATAAATCAGAACACACCACATCATGTCATAGCATACCACAAACCGAGGCAATGAAGCCTTTTGTTGCATAAGCCAATACACACACATCAATATGCAAAAGCATCACCATAGACAACTTCACCAGGTCAAGACTCACCACTCTACCAAGTTTGGGACTTATAGGGCTTCGATCCCTATTCAGGGTTGACCCCAAGTGGACCGAACCCTTTGGTCCCCCTTTTCGGTCTCCCTCACTTATAGTTCCTTTTTCAGTGACTTTTGGCTCGATTTTTTAATTTTTGGTTGACCTCAGGTCGACCCCCAACCAGACCGAACTTCGTAAAAATCCCAGAAAATCACCAAAATTCAAATTCACTCACACAATTCATATTTCAACGTAAAAATGTCAATCAAACACTAGAAAACACAATTTTCATGTTAAATTAGTCATCTCTAGTATAGCACACATCATAACTCATATATATGCATTAAATTAAACTTTAAGTCACAAGATCATCACATATTCATGGTATAAACATTTATATCATTAAACATATGAACCTTATGCATTTAAATCTATTCTCACGTTTATATTCATCATATTTCATACATAACATATCTCTTATCATATGGCTATGAAAACATCTAGAAGGAGAACCATGGAATCCTACCTTTTTCTACAATTTTAGCAATTAGAAGATCACCAAGCCTTTCTCCAAACTTCTTCTTCCTTAATCTTTCTTCCTTCTCCTCTCTTTCTGGGGCTTTCTGTCTCCTATTTTCTCTTCTTTCACTACAGCCCCAAATGAATAGATTAATCTCTCTCCCCTTCCTTAGTCGTACCTCCTCAAAACAAGCAAGATGGAGAGAATGGAAACTTTCTCCCTCACCCACGTACGCGTGAGGAAGGTTTCCCTCTCACATTTAGTTACTAATTCAAATAAAAAACAATGAAATTACAAACTTTTCCCTATTCATCCCATGGGCCAAACGACAAACTCAAGCCCATGCTCCCCACACTGGGACTAAGCCCAATCTCGTAAAATAATTAAAATCACACAAGTATCCCATTACTTTGGCTTAATTACATATAAGTCCTAAACAACCAATCTTATTACCATTAAGTCCTATTCTAAAATTTTAGACCTTTTGTCTAATATAACCTTTCAGATTATATTATTAAATCATAATTAATCTATATTAATTATGACTTAAGGACAAGGGTCACTACAGTGGTGGGGGTGGAGGTGGTGGGGGTGGTGGTGCAAGTGTTGCACCATAAAATGTGCAAGGATGCACCACCTAGTGGTGCAAGGCATGCACAATGAGTGGTGCATCCTTGCACAGTGTGTAGTGCATCCTTGCACAGTTGGTGGTGCATCCTTGGACAACCAACTTTGCAAGGAAATCATAAGAGGTTGTACAAAGATTCACCACAAACTATTGGTGGTGGGGGTTAGTGGTGGTGGTGGGGGTGGAGCAAGACGTGCACACCACTAAGTGTGCAAGGATGCGCCACCAAGTGTGCATGCCTTGCACCTCCTATAGTTGGTGGTGGGGGTGGAGGTGGTGGGAGTGGAGGTGGTGGGTGTGGTGGTGCAAGTGTTGCACCATAAAATGTGCAAGGATGCACTACTAGGTGATGCAAAGCATGCATAATGAGCGGTGCATCCTTGCAAAGTGAGTGCTACATCCATGCATAGTTGGTGGTCCATCCTTGCAAAACCAACTTTGCAAGGCAATCACAAGAGGTTGAGCAAGGAGTCACCAAAAAGTATTGGTGATGCCGGGGTTGGTGGTGGTGGGGGGGTGGGTGGTGGGGGTGGGGTGGTGGTGGGGTGCGGGGGGGGGGGGGGTGGGGTGGTGTTAGTGGTGCTGTTATTGGTGGTGAGGGTAGTGGTGCTGGTCGTGGGTTGGGGGTGGTGGTGGTAGTGGGGTGGTGGTGGTGGTGATGGTGGTGGTGAGGTGGTGGTGGTGAGGTGGTGGTGGTGGTGATAGTGGTGGTGGTGGTGGAGTGGTAGTGATGGTAGTGATGGTGGTGGTGGTGGTGGTGATGGTGATGGGGGTGGTGTGTTCCCTCGTTTGGCCCCTGCCCTGCCTGTTGGCCGTGTGCGGTTGTGGCGAGTAGCTCGCGCGTCCAACGCAGTGCGTGATGTGTGTGTTTGTGTGTCCCGTGGGCATGCCAGGACTTACTAGTCCACAGTTTTGGGGGTTTCGGGTTTCGACCCCAGGCGCCAAACCACATAGTCTGTTCTAGTTGCCTGAGCAATCAAATGTGCAATTGGCCACCGGAAATGTGTCTACTAGGCTATTAGGTGATTGTGAAGAAAGGTTGGGGTTCTTCCTTTCTTGAGGTTCATCTGAAATCCTTCAGACAATGAGAATATGATTGCCAAGGTGAAGCCAAAGAGAGTTTAGCATCTAACCAAGTGTTTATTCAAGATTAAATAATGGGACTGTTAATGACAAGTAAATAAACAAATAAAAAGAAGATAAAAAGAAGGTTGGTGACCCAGCGGTGGTTATCATAGTGTCTTTGGTCACGACTTTGGATAGACTACCTGCAGGCAACTTCTTGAGAGAGAATGATAAAAATGCAAAAAGTAGAAAGAAGACTGATGAACAGGAGGTGTTATCACAGTGGCAACGGTCGTTCGAACAGGCTGAATAGGCATCCATGATTGAGAGCAGCTTCTCAAGGGTGGCAGTGTGATCAGTCTGAGGTTGAGAGCAGCAGAATCAAACTGGATTGATTGGTGAACAAAAGTGCTTCTCGTTCCAGTGGCTGTGGTGACACATGTAGACCGAAAGGGCTTGCCAATGTTGAGAGCAATACTCCAGGGAGAGAGTGTGACTAGTGAGTGACAAATGAACCCGGCACTGTTGTAACAACAGAGGCAACGAAAGGAGGATAGGAGACCTGACGATGTTGTGCTGGCTTTTGAGTTTGTTGTTGATGTGTTTGGAAGAAATAGGTCTTCTACCTTTTATAGAGTGGCTTGATCGACTCTGTAACTGTTCAATTTGGTTACAAACGCATGTTGTCTTCGCTCAGGATTTGGGTTGATCACTCACGTCTTTTCTCTCTTCATGGCAAGGTGGACCAGGTGTATGAGCTCACTTTCCTTTGACACTTCTTGCTATGCATCGCACATCTATGACTCCATCATATTCAATACGCAACGTTGCTGATTATTCTTTCGTGCGACAAATGTCGCACGTTTATTGGTTTCCTATGAGCACTAACTACTTAGGCTTGCATTAACTTATTCGTGCGTCGTACTCGGCGCTACACTTGGCTTCCTGCACACCGTTGATCAACGTTACGCTTAGCTTCCTATACGCTGTTGATCAGCGCTACACTTGGCGTCTTGTACACCGTTGTTTTGCGCTACACTTGGCATCCTGGCACATTGAGATCAGTGTGTCATTTGTCATCCTGACACTAAGTGTCACATTGTTATTGGCCGGTGAAGATAATTGAATATACACCGTAACACATGCCCTTACCTCCCTTTGCGTCTTTTTGTTTTCTGTCAGTTTTGAAGAGACGTAAGGGAGACAATCAATGTTCGTCACACCTACCATTTCTTGGAAAGGAACGAAATCTAATTGCCGGTCAAATCTCTTCTTTGAGTATTCAATCTTATCTTTCTTCTTCTTTAACTCATCTAGATTTTGTTCTAATCCCTACAAACTCTTCTTCTTCCTACAGATCCCCTGGTTCCGAGTAGTTCCATGGTTCTGAAAGCGTTGGACATTGTCGTCCTAAACAGTTTATCCCTAATAGGCTAATACGTTTGTTCGTTTATGTTAACGGATCGTGGTGACGATGTTAGTTTCCATTTTCCCTTTGCTCCGGATCATGTCTAACATCGTTGCCCTGCCCTTTCATCTCAATGCTTCAAAAATCTACTAGACATTCATGTCGGCTATCTGAAATCATCATCTAGTACTAGTATTTGGCTAACGTGGGTTCGTCCTAATTTCAGATTTACCAGATTGCATGAAGTTCTCCAGTTGCAACATAGAACTTGCAGCTTCAACGCTATTGCCAATTTGCCTCTGTGGCGTAGCGAAGAACGCTAATAATCTATGTTATCTGGATCCGTATCCTATAAAAGGACGAGATGATAGGTCTTATGAATCAGACGATAAGTAGGCTTGAAAGATAAGGGAGTGTTAGCTTGGTCATGGCCATAGGTGTGGAAGAAGATAAGGAGGCATGAGATCATTTGTAGGTATATCCTATAGTAGAAGGGTTCCTTAATTTTTAAAGATTTATAATAATTATAGGGTATTTTATTTTGCACCGAACCATATGAATTGCAGGGTTACATTAGTATAAGGGTGTTTTTGATATTATAACTTATTACTTTGGGGTCCCTAGTGTAATTAGGATGCATTGGGGGTAATATCAGTAATTTAGATTTTTTTATTCTTAGTCCACACGCACAAGGCTACGTGGGAGATATTGTGGATTGTTTGTTGAGAGAAAGAAGGAAAGTAGTGTATCTTTCTTTCCCTTCCCATCTCTTAGACATAACATTGCAAATCTTGGAGAGAGAGAGCTTGAGATAAAAGAAGAATAGAGAGTTTAGATCTAGAAGAAACTAAACCTTAGCCATCCTCATTGCAGTGCTAAGAGAAGAGAAGCAAGGAAGAAGAAGAAGGAAAGGAAGAGAAGAAGAGTAAAAGAGATTGGTGATTGCTAAATCAAGAAGAAACTGATTAGGTAAGTTAAATCTTATTGTATAATCCTTTTACATTTTCAATGTGTTCATGTTCATGTTCTTATCAGTTCATGTGAATTTTGATGATTTCTTGCATCTAGTTTCGTTTAATGTATGAAAAATAGTATTGGAAATGATCTAACATGTTCTAAAATGATAACCTAATGATTCGAGGCCTTTAGAATAGAAGAAATTAGATTTGGGGATCAATGGGTGGAGATTTTGGAGATTTGGAAATCACCCAGGTCGCATCCCACCGGGAGGCACCGGTACACAGTTGAGCCTGCTGAGAGGGAGGCCATTTTGCCCATCGGTAGGCACCGGTACACTGGTGGACCTACCGATTAGGCCTGTGTAGGGCTGTACCCGTCGGTAGGCACCGGTACAATGGTGAGCCTACCGACAGGGATACTTTTCTAGTTATAAAAAGTCCACCGGTAGGTACCGTACATCGGTGGACCTACCGATGAGACCTTCACATAGACACATATTTGAATAACGGTTTGGAAATGATGTGCTCTTGTACCATGGACTTGGTAATTGGTTTTTCGGACTCAAGGTAGATCATAGGCATCATCTTAATGTTCCATGATTGTTTGGTATCTGTCATTCACCCTTTGACTTGACTATAATTAGAAATTGGATTTATAACTGTTGGTATTATATTGCATTCATGTTAGGCTTATGTAGACTGTTAAGTGAGCTTGGGAGGTGGAAAATAAATTCCCTAAGGGTTGACTATACACCTATTGGTTGAAATCCCCACTTAAACTAGGGTATGATGCTTGCGAGCTCTTATACGGGTTGGACTACCTTGAGTAATTGCACTCTTAAATTAGGATTGTGGTTGGAGTTCCCTGAGTAGCCTTTACTCATAAATTAGCACAGTGGTGGCCCTCTTACCACGGGTGAGCACTCGGAACGAAGAGGGGGCATCCGGTTATTCCTAGTGACCTATGTCCAAAATTTGTTTTGTATTGGATTGGAAGTTGTGAGGGCACTTACCAGGCCATATTTTTCTAGCACATTCATCTGCATATCATTGAACATTGCATTCTTTGTGTGAGCATACATCTAGAGCATCTGTCTGATACATTCATTCATCTCATATCATCATTAAAACAATCATGTTTATCTGTATATATCGCATGCCTGTATTGCTAACTTTATTTGACTCTATTGATATCATATGGGGATGGATGACTGTTTGATTTACTTACTGGGCATTCTAAGCTCACGCAACTTCTCATGTTGCAGGATGAGAAAGCTGATGATGATGGACTTGGATTTGCTTTGCTTTGTTGCTGCATTTATTTACTTAGTTGATGATTTGGACTTGTGCTTTTGAAGAGCTTTTGGATGCAATAACTATAGTTGACTATTTGATTTAGTTTGAACTTATATGGGGGTCATGACTCACCTGAAGTCATAGACTATTGATTTTATATTATTTATCTTTATTTTTAGGTTCCGTATTCTGATCAATAAACGTATTGTTTTACTTTTATTACTTGTGGTTTGATAGCAATCCGCGTTCCATGCGTGGAACCCGAAGGTTGCACTACGAGATCTACGCCGTTCCACATTGGGAATTGTGCTACAGTTTTTGGGGTGTGACAGATTGGTATCTGAGCATAAGGTTTGCTCAGAAAAAGGATGTTAGAAGACTAGTGAAATTACTTGTGGTTTGGTAGCAATCCGCGTTCCATGCGTGTCACGCCCCAACACCAGTGGCCCGAATCCCAGTGAGGGTTGGCACAGATCTCGAGGTGTGACCTTCGAGATCCATTTCTGGACCGCGGATCAATACCAAAACATAAGAAATAAAAGTAAAGAAAATACCTTTATTTGATTCAGAG
>JAUPMG010071837.1:0-13140 GCA_031762675.1 Pachysandra terminalis
CCTAAACCCCAAACCCTACTTCTACTAAAATTATTATGAATCTTACGATTTACGATTCGATTCTAAGTGGCCCCTAATGATTTTCGATTCGATTCACGATTTGACAACCTTGATTAGCATTATACTTTTCCAATAGGGTTTAAAAGCCTTCCTTCACCTGCTTCTAGAATGATTAACATGCAGATTTAACTCCTGCTTATTTTGAATGATCTGTTCACAGACTAACTATTTCTATCTTTCTTTCTTTTTTTCTTTTCTTTTTCAAGTCTTAACCTAACCAGCATGGGCACGAAAGGAAGAAAATGATATGTTATCTTTCTAATATGTAGCCCAAATTGGAAATCTCAGTCAAAATAATTGGATCAATTGTATTTGTTGGGATATGTGATCTCCTATTTCAAAACCACTTTGGATTTAACACACATGCACAAGCTAGTGATCAATAATGTTATTCTGACATTGTCATACTTTCCTTTATGGTCCTCTAATGACAAATGAAGCAAATAGATTCTGTCATGTAGGTTTTAGCTATTTGTTGTTCGACACCTCGCGTCTACGTAGTAGTTTTTTTTATTATTATTTTTTTATTACCTTGCTTATAGCTCCCATTCCACCTCGACTAGAATGAAAGTAGTGATTGACTCATTCTCTAGTTCTTAGTATCCTTTTGTTAGATTGATGTAAAGGAGAATGAATTAAAGCAGAAACCTAAGGTCAGAATCTTTGGAGAAATGGCTAAAGAAGCTGATAAATATCAAAATCGTTCCTCATGCAGTGTGAAATGGAAATTTATAGAATGTCACTTTGGCACAAATGCTAGCTGAGGTAAAGTAATGTTGAGAACTGAGAATCAAGAGATTCCTATTAATTATCACTTCCATTATCTTGGATCAATTATTAATACAAGAGAATATTGATGAGGATGCTTCACACTGAATTAGAGCTGAATGCCTAAAGTGGGAAGCTACTTCTGAAGTGTTATGTAATCAAATATATTCCACGTTAGTGAATGAACCTGGATAGAGTCAATAAAAAATGATTTAAATACATATAATTTGACCAAAGTTATGGTTTTTGACAAATTAGGATGGCGGAATGGGATTCAATTTTTTTTTTTTTTGCGAAAGGTAAATGGAAATAGGATTCAAGTTGCCCTCCCAGAGTCAAAGCTTTTACTTGGACCACTTTACTTTATCGGATCAACACCGCGAATATGCTCCAACGTAGGAGGAGGTTTATAGCCCTTTCTCTTAACATGTGCTTCTTGTGCAGAGCGGCGGAGGAGTCCCTAGATCATATTTTCATTCACTGCCCTTTTGTTTCAGAGATTTGGGGTTTTTTCATTCTGTCCATTGGGAGGGTGTGGGTGTCTCAGGGAGTATCTTTCAGTTATTGGAGCAGTGGATTTTTCCAGATCTTGCTGAGAGGGGCAGGATCCTGTTCATGATGGTCTTTCAGGCTATGTTGTGATTTGTGTGAAGGGAGCGGAACTAGAGGATTTTTCAGGATGTGGCGACTTCGACCTTGTGTGTTATTGAGGGGATCTTGTCTTCAGTTACATCCTGGGCCTCGGTTCGGGGCCAGTTCTATGGTCTATCTACGTTAGATATTGTGTGTGAGTGGCACTCGATCTCTTTGTCTGCTAGTTTGCTTTAGGTCTGCCCCTTGCATTCGACCCCCCTTTCGGTTGGCTGGGTGAAGTTGTCCTTCGTGGCTTTCTACCCCGTCATGTCCGGTCCTTCCGGGATTGGTGGCGTGTTCTAAGATCTTGATGACAGACCTATTTTTGTTTTTTCTTGCCCGGCGGTTTCGACTGAGGTTGTGATGACCGAGTTGGTGGCTCTTGTGACGGGTTTGAGGTTGGGACGTGCACAGGGTTTTCTGGACATTGGGATTGTGTGTGGCATTCCCCTTATTGTTGATTGGCTGGAGAGGCCCGACTCGTGCAGTTGGAGGGTCATTCATTTGGCGTTGTCTTTGGTTAGAAGGACCTTTTCGTTTCTTGTGGCACTTAAGAGTGTCTGGTCAGTTGGTGGCCGACCTTGCGAGGAGAGGCGCTAGTAGGGGCTCTATGGTCTCAAGAGATTTGGATCTGGCCATGTTTTTACTTTAGTTTTTGGGTTGTGTGTGCGAGCACTTTTGTGTTGTGCTATGTTTTCCTTTTTTCTTTTCTCTTTTCTCGGACTCCGGTCCTTCTCTCTATTTTTGCGCCACTGGTAGAGGTCTTCTCTATAGTGGTTGATGTACATTCTCCGTCTCGATTATTTGTTCACGACTTATCAAAAAAGAAAAAGTTGCCCAGCCCAAAGTTGGGATTAGGCTTTTTGTTGTTGTTGTTGTGATTAGTAGAAGGCTTAATTCATATGCAGCTTGTTTTCAAAGGTGAACAACACATTGTCCACTTAAAAAATGTGTCAAAAGTTTTTTAAATTCCTGTTAAAAGAATATTAGATTATGAACTGGTTTATAAGGTGGGTGGTGGGTGGGTCCTTGTTGCTATCATAAGAAGGACTAGAAGGACCAATTTTTTTTTTTTTTTTTTTTATATAATTTGATTAGATTCCTGTTCTATGTTCCATATAGTTCCTGTTCTACATTCATAGTTGGACTTCTCTTGTCAAATATTATCATTTCATTGGTCTAATTTGGACCCTGTTCTGCATTTTTATACTGCTAATATCAGTATTTGATTGCCATTCTTTGTAAAATAAAGAAAATTAAAAATAACTTAATTTTGGGTCTTACACTCAGATATATCACTTATTCAGAACTTTGTTTCTTAGTTATTTCTGTACTGTCTCCTTTTTCTTTGCTTGTTAGATGGAGATCTTGAACATTCAAATATTGATTCTAAATTTGATGGGCCCTTAAATTGTAGGCCCAGCCTAAGTCCATGCTGGGTCACCTGGTCTATTCCCAGCTCCAGTAATGAGTAAATAGGTCTTCTAGAGAGGTTGTCTACTGAAGACTTATGGATGGCTTTGGTATTATCTCAATAAGGATTCAAATCTTTGGAGAGCAAGAAGTAGACTTATTCCTGTAAAGGCAAAAATAGTATTTTGTAATGAAGGGAGCTTTGGTAAAGGCAAAATTTTCAAATAAAGATAGTTAGACAATACTGAAAATCCTTGAGAAACAACACAAAGGAAATATTTATTGGTCCAACCCATTTCTAAATATTGCATAAAGGTGAGCAAGAGTTTTAATGGAGAGAATAATATTACCTGGTACAATCTAGATAGAGCCTCAAGTATAGAGGTAACCCTGGGCTTCTAAGACTTCAGTTATGGCTCAACTGTGGTGCAGTATCTACAATAAGTGGAGGCAAAAATTGTCCATTTGGTCAGTAGGTTTGCCAAAACCAAGCACGTGTATAAGGGTGCACTTACAATTAATTATTATTATTATTTATTCTTGTTTTTTTTTTTGAAGGTTCCCTTTCAGCCACTCAGTTTGGAGTTAATGGGTGATCTCTTCTTTTTGAATCAAGCCGAGCAGGCTTTGTCTAGTTCGGTTGGGGCTCGTAAACCTTAAGCAAGGTTCAGGCTCGTTAAAAATTTTTTGGGCTCAGGCTCATTAAAATATTTTGGGCTCAAGCTCAGCTTGCAAAATCTTGGCTCGTAATAAGCTCGGCTAATAAAGAAGTTTAGCTTAGTTCGAATACATTAATATTATTATTATTATTATATTAACATATATATTTAATATTAATATGTATTATAAGATATAAAATATGGATGTTCATTTAGTATGCAAACTGAGCCGAGCCTATCCAAACTCAGCTCAAGGTTAAGACAATAATTTTTTTAGGCTTGGCCCACGAGTCTAATTATGCAGCTCAAGCTCTGCTCATACGAGCTGAGTCCAAGCCGAACTAGCTCCGCTCGTTGACAGTGCTGTAGAAGATTTTGTAACTTGTTTCTTTTTCTTTTCCTTTTCTCATATATATATATATATTATTGGGTAGGATTTTTTTTCTTCTTATTTGGCAGGACATATAACATGGGAATGTTCATCAAGCATGCTTGGTCGTGTTTGCTGGCATGGCCCGACAGGGCACGGCACGATTTGAATCGTATTATACATAACACGACACAATTAGGTATGAGCATGATTCAGTTTTTAGTCAATTTTTAGGCAAAACACAAAACCCGGCATGACACGATACAAAGCATGGTCGGCACATAAAAGTTCGTGCTGAGCCGGCACGTGCGGCCCGCTTACATCCCTAACATAGTGATTGTTGTTTAACCATTTGAATGAATTCTAGTTTTAGTGATTTTTGGTAATTACAGTTTTAATCTTTTCAACTTTGTGAAACCAAAGTTGAGAAAGAAAGTTAGAAAAAGGAACAAGTTATGAGCTCAGAAATTCATTCAAAATTAGAGAAAAGAGAAGCGCGGAATAGACATTTGGAAAATCACATGTAGAAAAGTGTGGAAAAGGACAAAGGAATCGCGGGAAAAGTCGATTTCAGTAGGAAACGTGTTTTCCCATGCGCGACTTGGACTGGAGCGGATTTGCTGTGGGGTAGAGACAATCCCATGAGGTGAAAATACTATTTAACCCCTGTATGTCTTTTTTACTGGTTGGTACAGTTGGTCGGGACCATAACCAGATCGGTCGCCATGCGAGTAATGTGTCAACCAAATAATAGAATTTCAAAACCTATAAATTTGAAATCATAAAATTTACTGTTTATATGCTTTCTAATTCTCATATATATTTGAATTCCGGACCCTTAGGGAAAAGCGTTTCTTATCCATTTCTAAGTTACATTTCTCAAAAAGCTCCAATTTTAATGGGGAAAAAATACATTTATTATGATTTTAGCCTTAAGTGAGAGTAAGTAGTTTAGGCCAAATAATTATAGAAAACTTGGTATTTTAAAAATGATTAATTTTTTCCCGAAAAATTATTGCAAGAAATTCTTCTTTCGCTCCAATTAAAGGATGGCATGCTTCATGGTCAAAGAGAGAGTAATAAGTAATAACAAAGATCCTCTAAACACCATCCACGTGGCTAATAATTGTATATATATATATATATTTAGAGAGAGAGAGAGAGAGAGAGAGAGAGAGAGAGAGAGGGGGTAGGTAGGTGTATGGTGGGGGGTAATTGGTTGGGACGGTTCCCCTAGAAGGATACCACAAAGAAATGAAAATGGCATGTAATCATATGATGCATGGTGCAAGCGTGTCCATCTACCATGCCATGATTCATATTGACAACCTATGTATGTGGAACAAGTGTTACATTGAATAATAATCTAAAGTGGATGAACACCAAAAGCATACATGAATCATGATGATCACTACTTAATTTTTATTGTATTAAAATATTATTTATATAAAAATAAATGTATTGAGACTGAGAGACGCGCACACACACACAATAGATGATAATTGATGGAGTTATAGTTTGTCTATACTTTCTGAGGCACTCAGCCTCCAAACCAAAGCATCTCTCCCACATATATGACACAAGAATATATGGCTAACTCCTCCCATGAATCAGTACTTTATACTGAGAAAAGAGAGAAAGAAACTCATCACAACATAGTCTTTAGTGTCTTCATTTGATCTTATTATAATATTTTGTCACATCTCTTTCTTCTAGTATAGATAGTGCCACCCAAATGATCTTTGATCCATCTCTTATAATTAAATATATATATTCCATCTAAAGCTCATTCTATCAACATATTTATATTAATTAAAAATAATAATAAATAATAAATAATGAGATTTATAGATGTTAGGTACTTCTCAATCCAGACAACATGTGTTGAACAAGTCATAATCTTTGAAAGAAAGATAAAAGCCTTTACATGACCAAGTCCCTAAAGATATCTTAGTCATGAGATATACAAGGAAGATGTTTTGTTATTATCTTTGAACACATCAAATGTTTCAGTAATCAAATTAGATGTGATTGAGAGTGTCATTTCTCTCCTTTCTTGTATAAAGGAAGGGACATGACTTGGTTTTTGTACACAAGAAAAGCAACATACACAATAAACAATAACAACTGACCATTTTTCTATTATTTAGCCTTCCTCGGTTATCCCGAGTAACGATGAAAGCAAAGTATCAAGAGGAACATTACTAAGACTTTACTATTAAGATAAGTCAGATACTTCTGGTAATTAAGTTGCTTGAACGTCGAATGGGTTCACCATAATGGCGTAAACGCGGTCGATCGTCCCCGACGAGACGAGCTAGAAGCTGGACCGAAATTGTTGTCACGTGAGAGGCTACAAATGCACGTGCGGTGTAAGAGTGATCAAGGGGAAGGACAGAGCATGCCTTGCACGTGAGTAGTGTGAAGGGGGATAAGTTTCCGCATAGAGGTAAAAGTCAAAAGCAAAATCCATAATGTTTGTACGATCCCAACAAACAAAGGCAAAAAAGTCTCTTCATATGAGGATGAAATGTTGCACGCGTTGAATTGGGGGTGTGGTGCATGCACCCGTACTTCAGTAATTTTCTTACTTGAGTTAGATATAATCCTAGATAAAGTGGCAAAAGTTACCAAAACTGCCCTTCACTAGGACCTTATCTGCTTTTTTGCCTTTTTGTACATCAAGGGCATCATCGGTTTACTTCAAAAAGGTTAAAATGGAAAAAGAAAAAAAGGTTTTCTGATATTTGCAAGGAACATTTACATGTTTATGGCATTAAAACAATCTCGGACATATTTATTTATTGCATTCAAAGAATGAGAAAAAAATGTACACGCACTAAAATAAAGATGTATTAAATGGGGTGACACAAGAGTAGGTTCTTAGAAACCCTAACCCGCCCTTAGAGGAGTCCACGCTATAAGAAACCTGCTTTTAACCCAAACAAAATCATTTGTGATATAGCCTTGTGTAGAGATAGTGGGTGGTTCATATTTATTAGTCTCTAGATTGAACGCAGAGCATAAGCATATGGGTAGAGGTCCTTCTTCGGATTACGGGTAACTCGTTTGTTTTATATCAGTATCATAGGGTTGGAGGTGCGGGATTCCGTCTCCCACAATACAATAAGGGTATATTAGGAATTTGTTCTATATATTGAGTAGGAGTATAAGTTATAACCTTAATTCATTTTTGACATAGTAGAAATTTCTTTTCTTATGTGGACGTAGGTTTTGTCGAACCATATATATATATATATATATATATATATATATATATGTGTGTGTGTGTGTGTGTATTGTTTTTTATCTTTGTTTTATTGTGTTTATTATTATTGTTTGATCTCGATCAACAATTGGTATCGAAGCCAGGTAGATCATAGAAATAATGGTAAGCCCTTCGATTGCCAAGTACGATCTGGAGAAATTCGATGGAACAGGGACCTTCGGACTTTGGTAGCGAAGGATGAAAAATCTGTTAGAGCAGCAGGATTTGGTAAATGAGTTGTATGGAAATTGAAGAAGCCGAAAAAGATGAGCGACGATGAGTGAAAAGAACTGGAGTTAAATGTAATGAGTATCATTCGGCTTTGTCTTGCAAACAAAGTGATGTATCATGCCATCGATGATGAATCTCCTACAGGGATCTGGACAAAACTGAAGAGTCGATATATGTCCAAGTTTCTAACGAACAAGTTGTATCTTAAAGAAAAGCTATATGGGCTTACGATGACGGATAGTGCTGATTTTACACAACACATAAATACATTCAATCATATCGTTAGTGATCTTCTGAGGATTGATGTAAAGTTTAACGAGAAAGATAAGGTATTAGTGCTTCTAATGTCTCTCATGATCTCTTACGAGCACCTGTTTACAACCTTACTTCGGGGGAAGGAAACTCTGGAAACGTAGGAAGTTACTGCAACACTTTTATCATATAATCAAAGAAAACAAAACAACGAGAATCCTCAAGGTGAAGCGATGGTAGAAAAGGGAAATCAGGATCGCAGAAAAAAGAAAGAGAGAGATCGATTGGATAAGAACTCTATATCAAAATTAAAAGGGAAGATGAAGGATGTAGAGTGCTTTAAGTGTCATGAGAAGAGATATATGAAGAGGATTGTCTAAACTGGAAGAAGAAAAAATAAGGAGAAATCCTCAAACACTATGAATGCAGCGGAGGACAGCTCAGATCAGAGTGATAGAGATATGCTTTCAGTTTTATCAAGTTTTGATCGCTTCACAGATTCATGGATCCTAGATTCTAGATGCTCCTAACACATATGCTTATACAAGGACTGGTTCGACACCTACAGGTTAGCAAATTATGGTAATGTTCTGATGGGTAATGATGCTTCATGCAAGGTCAGTGGAATAGGCACGATTAAGATCAAAATGTTTGATGGTGTTGTGAGGACACTGGGTGATGCGAGGCATGTTGCAGATCTGAAAAAGCATTTAATTTCATTGGGTACCTTGGATTCTAATGGCTGTAAATATAAAAGATAAGTTGGAGTTATGAAGGTGACCATTGATCAAGGGTGCCATGACGATGATGAAGGGTCAAAAGGTTGTAGAAAATATTTACAAGCTGTTAGGGACTACAAATGTAGGTGGAGTTGTTGCAACAATAACTGCAGAATCTGGTACTGATGAAACGCTTTTGTGGCATATGAGGCTGGAGCATATAGGTGAGCTTGGCATGATGGAAATTTATAGAAGAAATCTATTAAAAGGGGGTAAATCATGGAAACTATATTTCTACAAATATTATATTTTCTTGGGAAGCAGTGTAAGGTTCAATTTAAGATAGCTACACATATGAGTGAAGGCCTTTATAGAGACCCGGAACCGGAAATTAATTATATTACTTAATTTGGGATTAATTAAATGAATTAATTAATAAAATAATTGAGAGGAGATTTGTAGGGATTAATTGGTAATTTCCTGTTATTAATAATGTGGTTTCCTAAGTTACTTAGAGTTTTGGATTAATTAGTAATCAAACTTTGTAGTTGGGGCTTAGAGTGTAATTAACTCAAACGTGTGGGAAACTATCTGTAAATTTACAATTACAATTCAACTTGTAAGGCATATTGGTATCGTGGGATCGTGTGTGTGCTCGGTTTAGGAAGTGAGAGAGAGGAGGGAAGGTTACCATAACCTCCTCACACTTCCATAAGAGGAGAATCTGATTATGAGGGTCTAGGGAGTTAAGAAAGCAATAGAGGAAGAAGAGATTAGCAAGGAGAATCAGAAACCCTAGCCGTCCAAACCTTGGAGAAGAAGGAGCGGAAGAAGAGAAGAGGAAAAGAGAAAGAAGAAGAAGGTAGATTTGAACCCGAGCACACTAAGAGAGGTAAGATTCATTTTTTGTATAATTCTCCTGAGATATTGTGGTTGTTTTTCCGTGATTGAATGGGTGTATAAATGATTTTTGTTAATGACTTTCGAAAATATGATTGTATGTGTCTGGTTTGGTGATTAATATCTCATAAGTTGATCATATTATATAATTCTCATGTAATGCTATATTGATTTTGGATTCTTGTGGTGTTATGTGATTCAATCCATGTCGATCTTGTTTATTTTACTAAAATCATGTTTTGCATGATCTATCTTAGAGTAATATTGTTGTTATGACGCTTATTGACCATTAGAGTTGATGTGGATTGATCTTGGTATCAAAAAGTGGGATTTCGGAACCCAGAAAACAACCCAGATCGCGACCCAGTGGTAGGTACCGGTACACCGGTGAGCCTACCGACAAGGAGTTAAAAAGCACAGGGTGGTATCCACCAGCAGGCACCGGTACACTGGTGAGCCTGCCGACAAGGACATAAATTTGCCTAGTTTTGACCCACCGGCAAGAACCAGTACACTGGTGAGCCTACCGATGGAATCTCATAATGGATTTTATGGATTTTTTGTTTGGGATTTGTGTCATATGACTTGGGGTCGTGACTCCACGTGTTTGGTGATTGTAACATGTATTGTAGATGTTGTTTGGTTTAATCTATCTTACAATCATGTAATCTATTATGCACTTATACTTGTGGAAAGGATACCTGTGATGGCATCCAGCGGATTATTTGTGTGTATGGGCGCACGGATAGCTTCCGAAGAATGTTATCACTAAAAATCCTACTAATTGGTGGAAAGGATACCTGTGATGGCTTCCGGCGGATTATTCGTGTGTATTGGCACATGGATAGCTTCCGAAGGATGTTATCATCGAAAATCCTATTGATACGTGGAAAGAATAGCTTGTCCGGTCAACCGGGCAGCGACGAATAGAGGTTTGAATTCTATTTTGTTTATAGATAATCATCTTGTAACGGCCTCCTTGGGTTTGAATCCCTAAATGCAAGTGGGTAATCATCTTGTGAAGGTCTTCCTGGGATCATACTTGTGGTGACCTGTGTGGGCGGGTGTGTGTGGGCGGATGTGCGATGCACTGGGCGAGCTACCAGGTTGGGCAATCCCACATCGCCTGGGCAGGTGAAGGTGATGTACTATATGTATATTCAACACCCAACTATGACATAACGCGTTTTAAAGCTGTGATGATCGTGAACCCAATCAGAACTCCACAGTTAAGCGTGCTTGGGCGGGAGTAGTACTAGGATGGGTGACCCCCTGGGAAGTATGATTCGGGTGAGCCAAAAGCGGACAATCTTGTGTCAGGTGGGGTGGGTCATTACAATTCCCCTAAATGTAAGAAATAGCTACGGGAATTGAGCCCGGTAGGTTGAAAATCCTACAAAACCATGATGTACATGTGGGAAGTGACAATAAAAGGTTATGAGTGCGTGGAATATTAGGTGAAAGTTACTTGGTAAAACCAACTGATCATCGAAAATTGCCTTCATTAACATGCACTGGGTGTGTATTATATCGTTTGCGTTAACTATTAAATTGATGTTATTAACATTCTCGTAATGATGTGGATATGATGTTAGGAATGTGTTATGAAGGGATGATGTATGAGTGTATCTCTTTCCATATTGTTACCATGATATTACTATGTTTGGTTTGGACTAAAGTTATTCCATGAGGATGGATGCCATAATTGTTTCTTACTAGCATTCCAAGCTCACGCAACCTTCTATGTTGCAAGTTGAGGTGGGATGAAGATGAGTAAGTTAGCCACTGCCGTGTGGTTTAAATTCAGTTTTAATACTTTATGTTTAGATAAACATGGATGATTTGATGTAATAGGGTTAAGTCTGTTGTTGGTTTTCTTTGTTATCTTAAGATTTCGGCTCTTCTGAAGCCTTGAATTTGATTTAGTTTATGTATGTTGCTTCCGCACTCTAATAGTTCAATAAGAGTAGTTAGAGTTACTTTTATTGTTGGGTTTTATTGTAGTGATCCATGTTTCATGGTTGGGAACCCAAAGGTCACACCTCGTGATCCGTGCCACCCGCATAGGGATTCGTGCCACGGGATCCAAGGCGTGACATCCTTCTTGACTATGTACATTCAAATGTCTAGGGATCAGTGAGAATTAAATCAAGAGGTAGATCACACTACTTTGTGAGCTTCATTGATAACTACTCTAGGACTGTTTAGGTCTACTTTATGAAGCACAAGTCAAATACTTTTACCAAGTTTAGGTTATGAAAAGAAGAGGTAGAAAAGCAGATTGAATGCCTCAAAACAGATAATGGTACAAAGTACAATGATACAGAATTACTGAAATTTTGTGAAGAGAATGCTATCAAAAGGCACTTCACAGTCCAAAAGACATCAAAGCATAATGGTGTGTTTAAGAGGATGAACAAAACTATTGCAGAGAGTACAAGGTGCCAGAGATTGAACGCTGAATTTCCTAAGAGCTTTTGGGCTGAGGCAGTAAATATGAGACGCTACATCATTAACAGATCACCTAGAGCAACACTTGATGGGAAGGTTTCAAAAGAGGTACGGACAAAAAAAGAAATAGATTACTCCATGATGAGGAGGTGCTCTGTTTATGTTCATATACCCAGTGATGAAAAGTCAAAGCTTGATCCAAAATCTAAAAGGTGTATCTTTCTCCGGTGTGAGAAAGGGGTGAAGGGGTATAAGCTTTGGGATCCAGAAACACATAAGGTGGTGAACAGTAGTGCAAGTGGAGCTAGATGATTTAGATAAAGAAACTATGTTCAACCATAAGAAACATCTAGCATGAGTGACTAGGAGCATCACATCATAGCCTTGACATACTTAAACGCTCCAAGAAGCCACCAACTAAATATAGGTATGGTGACTTTGTTTTTTAACATTTATAACTAGCAGTGGAGATCCTTCTACTTATCTTGATGCAATCAATTGCACTAAGAAAAGTAGATGGATGGAGGGCATGATAGAAGAAATTGAGTCATTGCATAAGAATAAAAGTTGGGATTTGGTGGAGCTTCCCCACGAAAAGAAGGCAATAGGGTACACGTGGGTGTTTAAGAAAAAATAGGCAGTATCAGAAAAGGAAGGAGAGAAATTCAATGTCAGGTTAGTAGTAAAAGGGTATTCACAAAGGAAAGGGTCTGATACAATGAGGTTTTCTCATCAGTTGTTAAGCACACCTCTATCAAGACACTATTGGCTTTAGTGGCCAATTTCAATCTAAAATTGGAATAGCTTGATGTAAAGACAACTTTTCTTCATGGTGATTTAGAGGGGGGCATTTATATATATGGAGCAGCCAAATGGGTTCAAGCAATCTGAATTGGAGCATCTTGATTGTAGACTTAAGAAGTCATTTTATGGACTGAAACAGTCTCCACGACGATGATATAAGAATTTTGATTAACACATGACAGGTTGGCTACACCCATTGTGAGTATGATTGGTGTGTTTACCTTAGGGTTCTTGAAGGTGGTTCTCATATTTTTTTGATGCCTTATGTTGATGATATATTGATTGTTGTTAAGAGTATGGATGAAATTGACAAGATGAAATCATTGTTAAACAAGGAATTTGATATGAAAAACTTAGTGGCTACCAAGAACATTTTTGGCATGGAGATTCGTAAGGACAGAGAGGTTGGCAAGTTATGGGCATCTCAACAAAAGTATGTCGAGAAGGTATTAAAGAAGTTTAATATGAATGATGTTAAACCTGTAATGTCACGTCCCGAACCGGACACCTCATAGGCGACCCAAATCCGAACCCATAACCTTCACTCCAGACGGAAGTCTGGAAGTGGCAGCGATATCTTAGCCAAAATGAACTAAGATATAATCGGATATT
>JAUPMG010071868.1:0-27081 GCA_031762675.1 Pachysandra terminalis
CATGGAGTACAAGAAGAATGAGTTCTTGAGATTTTGCAAGGATGAAGGCATCATTGTACATAACACCGTTGTTCGTAATCCACAACAAAAAGGTGTGGCCGAACGCATGAACCGGACATTGATGGAGCGTGCTCGATGTATGTTGAGTAATGCCGGCTTAGACCAAGAGCCATGGGCTGAGGCGGTGAATATGGCTTGTTATCTCATCAACCGATCTCCTTCGGCAACATTGCATGAGAAAATACCACAAGTGGTATGGTCTGGAACTCCTTATGATTACCCGGATTTAAGATTTTTTTGGTTGTGATGCTTATGCTCTAATTCCTAGTTGTTTGAGAAACAAGCTTGACCCCAAGTCAAAGAAGTGTGTTTTTGTTGGCTATGGCAAGGGTGTAAAAGGTAATCGTTTGTGGGATCCGGTTTCCCGCAAAGTGATTATTAGTCGGGATGTTCACTTTGATGAGTCTCGGGGTTCTTGCAAAGTACATGGAAAATGAATCTATTGAAGAAAATCCACATGAAGTTGAGCACATTGAAATTGAATCGGAGCATTCAATTTCGAAAAAGAATAATCTCATTGAGCATAGTACAAGTGAGAGTGGTGAGGAAATTGAAGATCAAGATAAGAATGTTGGTCAAGCACCATCATCATCACAAAACCATCCAAGGCGTAAGAAGCGTTTACCGGCACGCATCAAGGATTGTGTGGATCACATCACACTGAGAGCCTTGATAATGGAAGATGGAGAGCCAAGCACATTCAATGAAGCAATTGAAAATGATGACTCTAGAAGTTGGAAGCAAGCTATGGATGAGGAGATGCATGCTCTTCATAAAAACCAAACGTGGGATTTGGTGGAGCTACCGAAAGGAAGAAAGGCCATTGGATGCAAATGGGTTTACAAGATCAAGAAAGGCATTGACGGTAAAGTTGAAAGATATAGGGCAAGGTTAGTCTTTCCCAAAAGAAAGGAGTTGACTTTCTTGAAATTTTTGCACCGGTTGTGAAGTTAGTCTCCATTCGGTTTGTACTTGCTTTTGTTGCCAAGTTTGATTTAGAACTTGAGCAAATGGATGTGAAGACAACATTTTTACATGGTGATCTTGAAGAAGAGGTGTACATGAAATAACCTCAAGGTTTCATTGAACAAGGAAAGGAGAACCGTGATTGTAAGCTCAAGAAGTTTTTGTATGGGTTGAAACAAGCATCATGGCAATGGTACAAGAAGTTTGACTCATTCATGATGAATCTTGGATATGAGAGAAGTAAGTATGACCATTGTGTCTTCTTGAAGTTCGGTGACGATGATACTTTCTTGTTGTTAGTATTGTATGTTGATGGCATGCTCCTAGTTGGCAAGGATAAAGTCAAGATTAGTGTATTCAAGGAACAATTGAGCAAGTCTTTTGAGATGAAAGATCTTGGACCGGCATCACATATCCTTGGCATGCAAATACAAAGGGATCGGAAAAATGGGACACTATCACTTTCACAAAAGAGTTTTGTGGAGAAGGTGCTTAGAAAGTTTGGCATGAGTGAAGCAAAGCCCGTAAAAACACCACTAGCGGCACACTTTAAATTGTCTTTTGAGCAATGCCCAAAGATGGAAGATGAAGTGAAGAAGATGGATGAGTTTCCATATGCTAGCTTGGTAGGAAGCTTGATGTTTGCCATGGTATGCACTAGACCGGACATTCCTTATGCGGTTGGTGTTTTAAGTCGGTTTATGGCAAATCAGGGTAAGGCACATTGGGAGGCCGGAAAGTAGGTGCTTTGATATTGAAGAGGCACTAGTAATTATGCTATCACATATAGCAAGGATTCAGATTCAATGCATGGGTTTGTTGATGCAAGTTATGCTAATGATCTTGACAAAGGAAGATCAACTACGAGTTATGTATTCCGGTTTGGGAATGGTCCCATTAGTTGGATGTCAAGATTTCAACCTACGGTTACATTGTCTAGTACCGAGGCCGAATATATGGCATTGACAGAGGCTTGAAAGGAAGTGACGTGGCTTCAAGGATTGATGAGTGAGGTTGGTATGCATACTAAACCCATGGAGTTATCTTGTGATAATATGAGTGCTATTTGCTTAGCAAAGAATTCGGTATTTCACAGAAGAACAAAACACATTGCGGTTCAATATCACTACATTCGTGAGATTATTGAAGAAGGCAAGGTTTGTTTATTGAAAGTTGGGACAAAGGAGAACCTCGTGAACATGTTAACAAAGGCAGTTCTTGTAGGGAAGCTAGAGTGGAACTTGACTTCCCTAGGTATCATGCCGAGGTAAATTGGTGGTTTGAAAAAGGCAAGTAGTGATTTTCTATCTAGGTGGAGATTGTTGGGATTGATGATATAAAATCGCTACTCTTGAAGAAAGAGTGTTATTTTCCTTTATAAAGGAGTCTTTTGAGAATAAACTCAAGAGAGTTTATGGATGGTTTATTTGGTCTACTAAAGGGGTTTCTTTAGTAGAGGGTTTCTCTTCTTGAGAGAAAAAAGAAACAGATTTTTGATGCTCTCCAAGTTTCTTCTTCTTCTCTTGTAAAATCCCATAATTCCAAAGTGCTGGGAGTCTTGTTCTCAAGGTGCTTTTCTGGGAATGGGAAGATAGTGTATCTTGTGAAGGTTGGGTTTTGCTAGAGAAGGTGTTGGAGGTGGGTTTTTAACCTGGTTGTTGGAGAGGTAAGGGTTTGTACTATATCATTGTTTTTCTTCATCATTGATAGTGGATTTGCTTGCCGGATTGTCCGTGGATGTAGCCCGTAGTGGTGAACCACGTAAATTGGTTGTCTTGTGGTTTGTTTACTTTCTTTAAACTTTCCATATTGCTTGATTTATTTGCATACACATATTGGGGCATTTCCGTGGGTTTGCCGGAATCATTCATTGTTATTTGTGGTGTTTGTATTCCAGTGAACGTATTATTGGCGTCGGGCATTGCCGCTACATCTATAGTGCACAATTTGCATATGTTACGCCAGTAAGGGCCATACTCATTGAAGACCATGCTTTTACCTCCATAAGATATGTACCGGGAAGCCTGGATCTTGGGTCTACTAGTGAAGACAATGCCATGGGTCTTGAGAAACAGCTCGGCTACTCGAGGGGACGAGACCACCACGGTCGGCACGAGCCCAAGCTGCATGTACATGATGAGCCCGCACTTCTTGGCCAAGCGATGAAGGTCATGGTGAGGGAGGTTGACCAACATGTGTAGGTTGTCGAGAAGGGGAAGCCTTGGGGGACCAGATGGTAGCCGCCGATCATCTTTCTGGGAATAATCTGATCTCAATGCACATCATAGATAGGCAAGTGACAAGAGGATTACACAAAGGACTAGGGGAATGTGAATAACCTCGGAAGACATTATTGGCGGTGGTTGCTTAGGCTGGGTAGATTTTTTATTTTATTTTTATATTTTTTTTCTCTTAAAGGATCGTTATAAAGGCTCCGGATCGTCTGCACCAGGTTTTGCCTACTCAAGTGTGCACCGACAATGGGCACGCAATACACGTGTCTATTCTAATAACAGAGGATCTACCTCAGCTCCAATGATAGGCTGAGACTGCTATCTTATCGTCCTTTTAATTTGATCAGTGCATTAATTTTAGGAAGAAAATCGTCTGTAGATTATTACTCTATGATCTATGGCGCCACCACCACCACCATCCCCCACCACCACACCACCACTACCACCACCACCCTCACTATCACCACTACCACCACACTACCATTACCACCACCACCCCACGAGCACTACCACCACTACCACCACCACCCCACTATCACCACCCTACCACCAACACCACCACACCCCCCTCCACCACTCCACCACCACCACATGCATGGATTGCATGTTGTAATCCATGCAATTATTTTATATGGTTAACAGAAAAAACTGACTAATTTTCATTTTGGTTTTCTATACATAACCAAACAAGAAAAAGCATTTTCTTTATAATTTATCTCCAATTTTCTCTATCCAACCAAATAGTTGAAAGTAATGTAATTTTCTTGTCTTTTCTTTTCTTTTCTTTTATCTTTCTATTTTTTACTTTCTTTTCTTTTCTTCTGAAATCCAGGTTTCCAAACACAGCCTTAAGGTTTAGGGTTTTAGGGTTTAGGTTTTAGTATTTAGGGTTTTAGGGTTTAGTATTGAGGGTTTAAGTTTAGGGTTCTGAGTTTTAATTTAAATTTTAATATATTTTTTACAGCTGTTTTACAAGAAAGAAAAACACAAAAACCCAAATCCTTAATAGAGTTTTAGGATTTTCTTTTTAATTTATTTTTTTATTTTATTTTATTATTAGAGTTTTAAGCTTTTATTTTTAATTTATTTTCTGTTTTAATTAGTTTTCTACAGTTGTAATGTAACAGATGAATCCTAAAAGGCTAAAATGATGTTTTAATTTATTTAATATTTTAAGGTTAAACATGACGGCTTGCGCTGTTCCGTTTTCTTAAATGTAGCTCTTTGAAATAGCATTAATTGAAGCTTTATGCAGTGGACCAATAATATTCCACCATCACCCACCTGCACATAACTGCCATCTGCATACGATCTGCTCTCGTGATCTACCATATGGTGTGGTTTTTGATTATGTGAAAAACAAATAAGCAAAATACACGAGAGCATTTCGTACGGTCTATGAGCCTGGATGATTTGTTGCACCTCGTGTTGAAATACTTGTGCCCTGCACTGAAATGTAACGCAGGGTACAGGCATTTCAACACGGGTGCAGCAAATCTTCTAGACAAAATTCCAGAGAAAATGATCTCAAAATACACTTGAAGTTATTTCCTAAACAATGTAATAACCTAAATAGTTGATGAAAATAATAATTGAGAACCTTGGGGTAGGATGGTAATTTGTTTAAGTGGACCAGTTAAATTCACTTGGTGAACCTATCTAGGATCACTTAATACACTTAACACGTACACTGAGACACACTAGAAAAACCTAGATCAGTAACTGATCAGTAACTTAATAAAATTATGGGTAGTGTTAGTCTGATAAATTTAGTTAGTGATCAAATAGGAATAAAATAAAATAGAAGCTTTGATTTTCCTATAGGTATATTTTATATATTCTACATCATGTATTGATTCTTTACCTTGATTGGATCGCCGATCGGATCAGATTCGACCATGCGATCAAGCTTGCTATGAAATTTGAGTGTTGCTGTTATGTATAATAGTAAATCCCTTAATGTGTTTTGAGAATGGAAAAATTGTAATTTATGTGTGTTTGACAAGGTGTATGGTTACGATTCGTTGTAGGAAATTATGTGGCCTAGATTTAAAGTGGAAAGTGTTTTGTCTTTAGTGAGGGATGGGTGTAGGGTTAGAGTTGAAGTGGGTGAGAATGAATGGTCTAGATCTAAGTGGTTGGGGTGGTTAGATTTAATGGCTAGGATGAGAGTGGGTATAAATGGAAGGCTAGGATGAATTGGTGAATGGATGGATGGGATTGAGTTGACCAAGAGATGGAGGGCTAGGATGAGGCCATGTGTTAGGGTTAGGATTAAGAAGAGAAAAGATAGAATCTTATCTCTTTCGCTCATTAATGAAGTGGAGGCTAGGGCTTGAGTTGGAGCTTGGGGAAGAGCATAGAGAAGAAGGTGAAAATAGAAGATTTTTGGCGGAGCATGAGAATTTCTACACCTTCAAACAAAGGTAAGTTGATATTTTCATGAACATAAATGGACTCCCTTTGATTTAATGCTTTTCTCCCTACTTGCATGTTCATGATTTTTGGATGATTTAAAGGTCTAAGAAGAGAGATTAGGCTTCTTCTTAGGTTGTAGATTAGGGTTGGTGTTGGGTTGTTAACCATAGTGATTCTTGGTTGGAGAATAAGGTTATTTCCTAAAGCTTAGAAGTTAGCTAAATGTTAGGTATTTGTGTAGTATGTTAGTAGATTTTGGAGATATAATTTAAGTTAGAAGTTCCCTTGAGGTTGTGTAAGAAAATGGTAGAAAAACCCTTGATTTTAGCATGTTCGCGACATTCGGTGAGCTCTTAGGCGCGCCGAACGTTCGCCGACCATGAACATCTGGGTGGCTGGCGAACATTTTGGTTCGCCAAAAGGGTCACCGAGCTTGAATGTCAGCCGAAGGGTCGCCGATGTACCTTCGGGGCGCCGAAATCAGTTCGGCGCGACGACTAGGGTGCCGAGGAAATGCATGCTGGATTCGTTGCCGAATCTCAGGGGAGTTCGCCAAGGAGGTCACCGAGAGGGATCTCAGTGCACCGAAGCCTATGCCGAGACCCCGCCGAACTTGTAGAATGGTCCAAATTAATTTAATGTTTTTAGTATACCTATGTAGAGTAGAATAAATGAATGCTATGCTTATATATATGGTTGTGTGAGTTTGTATAGCCATTGTGGTTGTATCATAATGTTAGATTATAAAACGTGTTTTGCTGAATTGTGGGGTTCTATGTCCATGTGAATTAATATGCATGTTCAAACTAGATCCTACTGCACCCCGTACACCAGATAACATGTAATTCTGTTTATATGCCTTGCGCACATGCCATATTGTTAGTATAACATTATCTCTTAACTGTGATCAATAAAGTGAAATCTACAAAAGTGGGGAGTTGACCTGGAATAGTCAAATATTAGTAACTATTTCCTCATGGAAAGATCTTCATGCAGTGATGAAAGGTGAGGGGTTGACAAAGATGGTCAATAATTAATGTTAATGTTGTACCTAGCACATTACACGGGAATGTTTTGAGAATTGTTATGATGAATTGTGATGTATGCTTCATGTGAATGGTTGTGTTTACACCTTTTACACTATCAATTGAATGTTTAGTTAGCGTGCACCCCATCACATGCACAACATGAACTCTTGACCATGGATTTGGTCTATGAGTAACACACTGTCCCTGAGTCTACTGTTTGAGGATTCCTAAGTTAATACATGAGAATATGGTGGCGTGGAAGTCACCATAAGTGGGGAGACTTAGATTAGGTGGTTGAGGGATTGATCATCCCAATAGACCAATGGTTGTTTTCTCACATGGTGCGGGATGCATTTTAGGCATAGGTCCCAAGAGACATGAGGAACGATGATAGGTGAGGGCTCCTTATAGCGGGAAGACCCAATATCCGAATCATATAAATGAGTGATCTCTGATAATTGATCAGTGGTGTATGGTTCTCTAAGGAAAATCTGTGGGAGGCTTTGGGATTCGTCCCTATGATCAAAAATAAGGTGAGGCGCTTGTGTCCTCAAGTTGAAACCCCTAGAAACTATGATCCGGTACATAGAATAATCTGCTATTCAGTCAATTTATTGGGGGGTGGTGATTGTGTACACCCTGGGATAGTACGATTGAGATCATACGAGGAACAAACACAAACTTCACAAATCAGAAATGATCTTATCTTTGGGTCTTGGCCTACCCAAAGGTGGATTGGTCTGCCTTAATAACCACATAGACCCATTGTAGATTAGACTGTTTGCATAGTTCACAAGTGGTGAATAGTTGTAAGGTAGGTGCACCGCATGCATTAGTTAATTAATTGACATCATGTATCTATTTCTATGTGATTGTTGTATGAACAGTAAGTAATGAGAATTGCATATTCTCTAGGGTAGTCTTATATATTCCTAAAAGAATCTTTCTTATTGGCTACTGCAGCCCACGCTTTATAGCGACCACCATTTCAGGTATGTTAGACAAAGATCGAGATAAAGTCTTGGATGAAGATGCGACTGTGATTCTTACTTATTGATATAATGTAATAATTAGTAATGGGTTTTAATCTAGATTTCCGTTGTACAAACGTTATTTAAAATTCATCCACTTACGGATTGTAGTATATCTCCTTTTTTCAATTGTTATCGTATGGATTTAAAGGTAAGTTTTGCCTTGTAACTTTCCTTTGATGAATTTCCAATATATAATCTTGCTACTCTGATATTTTATCTACTATAGGCGTTAGTCGTCTTTAATATATTTAGTTAGGTATCTACCTATACTAATAGTACGAATTGATTTGAAAATACTAGACTAATTTATATTTTCGCTGCCTATATATTAAGTAATTATATTGGATATTACTTAAGAACTTTAAAATCTCATAATTTGTATCTTACTTAATATCCATATTATATATTTAGCCCAACTTAGCTAGATATCGCTTGCCACTCCCAAGCTCTGTTTGGAGTGAAGGTTGCGAATCCAAATTCTGAATCTCCAACGAGGATTTCCGGTTTGGTTCGTGACAACCAATCATAAGATTGGCTACATGATAGCCCACAACGATTTGTATTTTAAATTTTGATTGGGGAAAATTAGGGGAAAGGGTACCTTTTTATGGGTAATTACAAAAAAGCGTTTTGAAAACTTTTCATAAGGCAAAAGTATTTTTATTGACAAGTAATTGCCATGAAGACACTTTGCATTGTAGCAAAGTATCTTCACCCGAAATTACCCCTGTCGATGACAGAGCTAGTTTATCAATTTAAAAATATCTTGTAACCTGTGATGAATGTGCTAGTATCCTTTGATCAAAATGCTAGTATCTCTAGATGAAAATGCTAGTTTCCTCAAATATTTAGTACATAAAAAGTTGGTTGCTCGTTTTTGAAATAGGTTGTAAACTTTTTTGAAAATGATAGTATTGTGTGACGAAAAAACTAGTATCCTTCGATGAAAAAGCTAGTAAACCAATTTAAAAATATCTTGGAAGCTGTGATGAATATGCTTGTATCCTTTGATCAAAATATTAGTATCCTTAGATGAAAATGCTAGTATTTGCAAATATTTAGTACACGAAAAAGTTAGTTGCTCGTTTTTGAAATATGCTGTAAAGTTTTATGAAAGTGATAGTATCATTTGATGAAAAAACTTGTATCCTTCGTTGACAAAGCTAGTATACAAATTTAAAAATATTCTGTAACTTGTGATGAATATGCTAGTATCTTTTGATCAAAATGCTAGTATTTTTAGATAAAAATACTAATATCCTCAAATATTTAATACATGGCAAAATCTATAGACTGGGATAATTTTAGATGAAGACACTTTACTACAGTATAAAGTATAGCAATTACTTATAAGTAATACGCTTAGATGATACCATTTTTCTTAATTTTCCCTTTTAATTGCTTTTGCTGCTCGAGTTATGATGACTACTGTAGCATCTATACAGCCTATCAAGAGTACCACCATTTTTTATTATCCCTTTTTCGTTGACGTGAATGAAAAAAAAACAATTACCAAAAAAAAAAAAAAAAAAGAAAAAGAAAAAAGTGAGAAAAAAAACAAACAAATTTTCATTCTTTTTATTATTTAATGTTAGTTACTTTACATCTCATCAACTCTCTATCTTCTCAATTTTTAAAGAATCTTAAATCTTTAGTGGACACGTACTCCTCCAATTTGTCCTTTTTCTCTAAAATGTTTTTAAAAAATATAAAAATCATTAATTATACCTTATCTTTTGCTTAGCACGCCCCTTGTATTTTCTAATGTTTTACTTGCACTCTTTGGTTGTAAACGAGCGAAGGGCTCAGGTTTGTTAAAGGCTCGGCACACATCAAAACTGAAATCAATACAAATACATTAATATTATATAATATTATAGTTTATAATTATTATTAACATGTGTACTTAATATTATTATATAGTATAAGATATAAAATTAATATAAATATATAATCTTATATACAAATTGAGCCGAGCTTTAAATGAGTCGAGCCTATCAAACCTCTACGCTCAGACTAGGCTCACGAGCCTAGTTATAGAGTCCAAACTCGGCTCATACTAGTCGAGCCCGAACTTGAGTCACGCTAGCTCAGCTCGTTGACAACCCTAACATCATATGAACGGCATTAACATAGCACCTTGATTGAACTTTTTAATCATGTCTTAAAAATTTATATTTAAATGAGAGAAAACTAATTTTTATAAGACAAAATTATCCTTTTATCGTTTTTACCTTCGGGAAATTATTACCTCTCAATAATACTAATAAAGTAAAAAAAACAAATATGATTAAAATCTTGTCAAGCAGGCATTGGAGATTTTGTTTTTAATTTTTAAGTACATGACTTTAGTTCAAGGATAATATAATCCATAAATTAGAAAAGTGGAATGACATCAACGCTTTTCGTCAGGTATAAATGGAAAGTTAACGAATGGGTGGTCTCAGCAATGTAGAATAAAACCTCAAGGGGTATAAGTTGAATAACAAAAAATCACAAGAGTGTGTCTATAGTTGCCAGAAATGTGAGAGGGTGCAAGTGGAGTTAACCTTTCTTTCAACAATTATTAGAAAATAACACGTGTAGTATTGCACGTAGACAAGGATATGACACTTGTAGTACTACACGTAGATAAGGGAAAGCAAATTGTTTGCGATATTTGATGTGATGCTTCCTATGGTACCAATTGGATAGTGTCACATATGCAACACTAAAACAGGTGAATGATCATTTCTAAAACCCTAAGATACATATCAACCTCAAACCGGCTTCTACCTTAATCGGCTTCCACTTTAACTGAAACCTGCCCTATACATATGACGTAGCATCATTAATACTATCTGAAAAATAAAAAAACAGCGAAATATCGCAGAAGAATTTCATGTCAGATAAGGATAAGTCAGTTCCTACCAAAAAAAAAAAAAAAACTTAGCACTCTTTTTAAGGTAAATATTAGCATTACATATAATAAAGAGAATATAGGCACATATCAGTAATCTCATATAAAAACCCTTCAATTTGCTCTTTTTATTTTCATCTTTTATGATTTTGTAAGATTTACATAAGATATCAATCGATTATATTATTTTTCTCTTTAGTCTATCATTCAAATGATGTCTACAATCAATAAATATGCTGCACGTGCAAAGCACATGCAGGGCACACCCTAGTTCTTTGTAAAAAGGAGATCTCATCTGGGATCTTGGCACTCAGTTTTCCCTTTTCCTTTAAGAGTTACTGAACATGAATTGATTGCCGGAGTGGATGAGAGAAATGTTATTGGTAATGGAGGATCATTTGGAAGAGTACATATAATCAGATTGCCTACTGGGAAAACTGTTGCAGTAGAAAAGCTGTTCAACTTTGGAAGTCAAGTCTTTGAAAGCTTTGAAGGCTGAGATCAGTACACTGGCTAAGATCAGTCATAATAACATCACAAAACTTCTGGGGTTGTGCTACTATGAAGATTCACTCTTATTAATCTACGAATTCGTACCAAGGACTAGCTTACGGGATTTCGTTTACAATTAGATTTTCGATTCGAATAGAGAGTGAGGTTGAGGATTGCGTTGGAGCTGCTCAAGGACTAGCTTACCCTCCCAAGGACTAGCTTACCTTGTGGGTTTATTAGAAATTATATGCCCTTTTAAATCAAAAGTTTTAAAGAGGCATATAAAATCACAAGATAGAAGAGAATGAGAATTGAGAATTTATGTATGGCATCAAGTTCATCATGGAAACGACCCCGCACTAATAGTTACATTTTTATGGCAAAACTAGGTGAGAATTTGTGTATGGCGTTGATCTTAAAAGGTGACGACGCTTCGGACAGACAACCGCATTTTCTATGGCAATGCGATGCCCACAAAGCTATCCAAGATTTTGTGTATGGCCTTTAATCTAGGAGGGTGACGATCCTATATAGACAGACAACTATATTTTCTATAATGCTAGATTTTCAAACGGAGACACTTAAAGACGGTCAAGAATTTGTGTATGGCATCGGATCCTTAAGAGCGGCGACTCTTTAGACCGACAACCACATCTTCTATGACAATAGTCTTTCAAGAAGGTACAACTTCAATGGTGAGAATAACAAAGTGCGAAAATCAAAAGCTAGACAAACCCATTTTATTGAAGAAGTGATACTTTAACCAAGGTGAAGAAAAATACGCCGAGGTACTTACCTCAAAATATTTGCCAAAGTTCAAAAGCTCTAAAGAATGAGATGTGCAAGAGAATACAAGAAAACATAAGATGAAAAAAGAGAACGAGAAGTGAATAATGAGTTGCGGGACAAGAATGTTTCTTTCGACATATATAAAGGAAGATTGAGCCACGTCATCATATCATTTGCATTGGCAATGCTTCATCTTCCACATAGATATTTGGGATGATTTTATGGTAATAAAGGTACTCCACTATTAATTAAGATTCTTTTTTAGTATAATGAGATAAGAGAAAGAGAATAGTTGACTCATGGTATTTCCTCCCAAAAATGACCTTGGCGTTTTGCTTCCTGGCATTCTACAAACGCCATCGACAAAAGAGGCTTAATGTTGATGGTCATTTTTCTCAAGAATGGTATATCAACATAATGAAGTGAGATGGCGGGTCCCGAGCTACATCATCACCCATTGGACTGCCAAGTTTGCATAAAACCCGAATTGGAGACATTAACAACTTTTGTTAATTTTGTCAAATCGGGTTTGCCAGGCATTCTCCGCAAATAAACTGAGACTTTGATGAACCCATTTGATGTTTTGAACTCGTCGACAAATGCCATGAGAGGAGTCGGGACAGACACTTTTCCCCAACGAGTTACAATAAAAGAAAGAACAAACCACGACAAACACTGAGGTCTTGGCACGACAAATACCAAGGTCCTTGGTATGAGATTTAAGATATTAGAGACTTTTCAGAACTTGGTCAAATTGGGTTTGCCAAATGTCGAAAAACCAAACTGAGACTTAGCCAAGCTATTTTTGTTGTGCTGAGCTTATCGGCAAAATCTGAGACTTAGCCAAGTTATTTTTGGTGTGTCGAGCTTATCGGCAAAACTTAAGACCTAGCCGAGCTATTTTTGGTGTGCTGAGCTTATCGGCAAACCCTGAGAAAACGAGCTGGAGTATGTCTTACTAAAGTTGTAAAAGTGTATGAGAATAATAGAATGGCGAAGGAGTTAGCCGAAACGGAAGTCAGCCTTGGTGAGTACTCATCAACTAGTTGACGAGGTACTCGACACCACCTTGACAGGGGGGCACCTAGGCCAAATAGCCTAGGTGCCCACCTTACCGGGGACCTGACTGACCATGACAAGTGGCCTAGGCGCCCACTTTGACAGGGGTATTTGCTGACCCCAGCAAGGGGGTGCCCAGGACAAAAGACCTAGGCGCCCGGCCATGTCGGGGTCTCAGCAAACCCCGACATGGGGGTTCTCGGGTCATTTCTTCCCAAGGCCATTCTAGACCTCGGCAAAAGGGGACCCCGGCATGACAAAACTTTTCCGTGTCGATACCCTTTTTTGATAGTTAGGAGGTCCAGAAAAGCTTGACGTTTGCATGAAGGAATCCCTGGTATAGAATGAGATGACCAAACCGAGGATCATGTCCGGCATGACACGATCAAACTTATGAATAATTGGTTAAGTACTAACTAGTAATGTATGTGATTTGTTGGAGTTTGCCGAAGGGGAGATCTCCATCTTGGGTGAGATCCAGTAGGGGGTTTGGCATCCTTAAGGTGTGGCAGATACAGGCATGGCTATCGTTGGTGGCCAAAAGAACCTCGGCACGCCGGCATGCAGTTTGACGAGGTCGAGTGACGATGAGATACGGTCTTATGAGTTGCCATAAATAGGTTGTTATAAATGAATTACCATAGATAGAGAATAGTTAATTGACCGTTAGAGTTCTCATTAACTCAATCGCTATGCATTAATATAGGGAGTTACCATGTTAATGATGAGTTAATGGGTTGCAGTTACAAGAAAGAGGGATGGTAACACTTATCACCATCCTAGAGATTCCCTTGGCCTATATAAAGCCTAGGAGGAATAAGGCCAAGGGAGGAGAACAAGTTAGAGGAGAAAACTAGTCATTTCTTTTGACACTCCACACTAAGCTTTAGACTTAGTAGAACTCTACATAGATTCTCTTCATACTGAGAGATTCTTCAACACACTTAGAGATTCTGTAGCATACTTTAAGATGTTGAGAGAGAGATTCTCCATCATACTTAAAGATTCTGTAGCATACTTTAAGATGTTTAGAGAGAGATTCTCCATCATACTTAGAGATTCTTCAACACACTTAGAGATTCTTCGACATACTTTGAGATATTGAGAGAGAGAGAGAGAGAGAGAGAGAGAGAGAGAGAGGACTTAGAAGGAAACTCTTAAGGTAGTATTAGTCCAGACTCGAATATCTCCCTTCGTCAGGTCGTAGTTGTAGCCTACCTTTCATGACTTCTCGACCCGCTCCCCCATTCTTTGACAGAAGCAACGTCTCGAAAATGGTAGTATCAAAGTGGTTTAGGCCTAGGTCAAATCCAACTATCTCAACCCCGAGACAGTGGGAGGACACTCGAACATTCGCGGTCTACACTGATAGTGTTTCCAATAACTCACCTACACCTACAGTAGGCATAGATTTCAACTTAAATGATAATTCTAAAATTGCAATTTAAGTTTACCTTAGCCCTCCGGCTCGAAATCCTCTACAGCGGGATGGCTGTAACCATCCTTACAGCACCAATAAGGGGGCACCACATGGACAGGATACCCCCATAAATAACCCACCGGTACCCCCTCACCTTAGTACTGGTGATGCTCAAACTGGTCAAAGATTAATTTAACAAACAATTGTTAATTAATCAAGAATTACAGTGAGATGGTGACCTTTGAGGAAGTCAATTATTCACCAATTTGAGCAAGAAAAGGTTTGAATAACCTGACCTGCACTGGCCTAAACCAAAGATTGGTCGTATCAATGCAGGGTTTCCCTTTTTTGGAGTGTGGAATATAAAAGAAACAAAGAAGGAAGACATATCAATCAGAATGTTCAGAAAGACTATCACAGATGAGCTTCGAAAGAAAACTTCTCTCAAATAATCTTAGAAAGTTTATAGTATCTCAGAAGTGTCAAAAGTCCAGGAGAAGTCCCTTTCTTCCGTGCGTGATTGGTCCTTTTATAGCGCCAATATTCCCTCAGATCTCATCACTTAACCTTTTGAAATGTCTAATTAATACATTCAAGACATCTTATTAATGTATACAAAAGTTTTGATTTGAGCATTCAATACATCCGATCAGGTATACAAAACGTCTAATAAATGTATATAAAACATTCGATCAAGCAGAAGAGGTCATCTAGCTCATAAAAGACACTTATTACGTGTTCTGCTTTCTGTGATGATTGAGTCCCTTATCACGTCAGGACTCACTGGAGTCTAGATGAGACTAATCTCTCTGGCATGCCATTCTTGAAAGTCTATATTTATTTCCCCTATGTTTAAGTAAAACACCTCGAATTTATGAATCTCGAGGGATGATTGGATGTTAGGGAATGTTCCCTTAAAAGAATACAGTCTGTAGCATTAATAAACTGTTACTTCGAATAACGATTTCGAGATTTTAAAGTTGTCATCTCGAAAGACAGTTTAAGATGCTGAAATGGCTATCTCGAAAGATAGTTTCGAGATGGCAAAAATGATCATTTCGAAAGACGATTTGAAATGTTGAAATAGCTATCTCAAAAAAACTATTTCGAGATAGCAAGATAATCATCTTGAAAAACAATCCGAGATGGTAAAATGATAACATTATGGTGATTGCTTTAATGTTCGAGGTGGTTACCTCAAACATTGTATTGCTTATAATGAGAAATTAGCCTTCTCGCGGTGGCTAACCTTAAAGGGACAAATTGGCCTTCTCAAGGGGACCTTAAGTCAATTCACATGAAGCGATTGATGTTTTACTTTATATGTCGTCCCTAAAGTGTAAGTTTCACATATATAAAGTTGACTTGACAAACAATCTTAAAAGGGGTCCCCAAATATTGGGTTTCTGAAATGACAAAAGATTATCCATTACAAATGGACCCTTGATCTCATAGACTTCAAGAGAATGTTCCAAACATAAGTGGTGCCTCGAAGTGATAATGAATTGTATAGCACATGCATACTCTAGTTCAGGCTCTCAAGGGAGCGTTCCAACACGGGTTGGTTCTAGAAGTCGTCAGTTCGAGGGACTATTCCAACATAAGTGGGCCCTTGAAGTATATCAATGTCGCGCCCTAGATCCGAGTTATGGTAATCTCAAGGATCTCTTTAGGTTTGACCTTCGGATCCACTCTATGGATATGGATACCAAACATCATATACTTAGCCAATCACAAGGTTAAACAGAGCAATTCTATTAACAATAGCGGAAGGCTATAAAATTAAAACAACATGAGGAGTACATACATCTCATTACTCCAAGTGTCTGAAATAACTAAACTATTAAAGCTATTACAACATAATTGTTCACTAGGGGTTAAAACAAAAGTAAACAAGTCTTTATCACTACAGACCATTCCAGTCTCCAGTACATCTGCCTTACTCAACGTTATCACCTATAAAATAATAGGGATGAGCTGGCAAGTTCAATAGGAAAACATTCACATCAGTACAATAATTACTTCCATAGTAAAGTAACAAAAAAAATTCATTCATGCATTATCACAATCACATAAATATTTAACTCACAATGTCCTTCACATCTAAGAATCACATACATCATACATGTATAATCAACATGGAACCACTTCATTTCAATGTACTATTCACATACTAAGTATCATAATCAAGTCTCATAATCCCATCATGTTATCGTATTTCAATAACAACAATTCATAACAACTGATCTGATGATTCCACACCATCATTGTAACCAAAACCACATAATTCCATTTATACCACATAACCAAAGGATTATGTTAAGACAAATATCCCATTCAAAATTTTCAACTTTTGGGTGGAGGAACCTGGTTTCCTTGAGATTGTTCAGCAGGTCTGGGGTTTTCCTTGCAATGGTACACCTATGTTCATCCTTGTTTCGAAGCTGAAATGCCTCAAGGCTCTACTTAAAGATTGGAGTAGAGCTAAGTTCTCTAACCTTGAGAGAAGATTTGAGGAGTCTAAGGATAAACTGATAGCTGTCCAAGGTGAATTGTTGAAGGACCAACCTTGTCCTTTGATTACTCAGGAGGAAAGAAAGCTGTCTTGTGAGTACAGGGAGCTTTTGGGGGAGCAGGAGGCTATTTTGAGGCAGAAATCAAGAGTCCAGTCGCCGGATAAAGGAGATAGCAATTCTGGGTTTTTCTTTAAATCTATGGTCAAACACAGGGCTTGTAATAAAATCACTTCACTTGTGGATGATGATGGGGTGACTCACTCGAAGGTGGATAGGGTTGCAGACGTGCTTGTTCAGCATTTTTCTAAGTCCATTGGGTCCTCTTCCCCCTTTTCTCTCCCCTTGGATTGGTCTGATGTGGTGGGTGAGGAAATTAGCTCCTCTGATTGGAGTAGGCTTGAGAGTGATGTTTCTTGGGATGAAATTAAAAGTTGTCTCTTCTCTATTCCTGATGACAAGGCTCCTGGCCCTGATGGATACACTTCTTTGTTCTTCAAGCACTCTTGGGAGATCATTGGGGGAGACTTTTGTGCTGCTGTGTCTGACTTCTTCAGGGAGGGAAAGATGCTCAAGCAGATTAATCATACCATTCTTGCCTTGGCCCCTAAGGCTAGTAATGCCTCAAAGGTTAGTGATTTCAAACCCATTGCTTGTTGCAATGTTATCTACAAATGTATATCTAAAATCCTTGCAAATAGGGTCAAATTTCTTCTTTGTGATTTCATTGGTGACTACCAGTCTGCATTTGTTCCTGGTAGAAGAATTTCTGATAATATCGCACTGGTTCATGAGTTGTATCATGATTACCACCTCCACAGAGGTCCTCCTAGGTGTTCTCTCAAGCTGGATATCAAGAGTGCTTATGATTCTGTCAGTTGGGAGTTTGTCAAGAATATGCTGAAATCCTGGAACTTCCCTCCCAGATTTATACAGTGGATTATGGCCTGTATCACCTCTCCATCCTTTTATATTTCACTAAATGGTGGTTTGGTTGGGTTTTTCCCTGGCAAGAAAGGTCTTAGACTGGGGGATCCCTTGTCCCCCTACATCTTTGTTTTGGTAATGGAAGTGTTGGCCAGAAAGCTTCAAGCTTGCTGATGATCTTTTTGTCTTTTCTCATGGGGACATTGTTTCCATCTCTTCTATATTACATGCTATTCAGTGGTTCTCTGAAGCTGCTGGACTGAAGATTAACTACAATAAAAGCTTTGGCTTCTTTTGTAATGTTCCCGAGAATGTCAAGCTGGATATTCTCAACATGTTTCAGCTTCATGAGGGAGTTCTTCCTGTTAAGTACTTGGGAGTTCCTCTAATATCCAAGAGACTGAGTGTTGGGGATTGCAAAGAGATCATTGAGAAAGTTAAGAGAAGAGTTGCCAGTTGGAAATGTAGAACCTTGTCATATGCTGGCAGACTACAACTCACTGAGAGTGTCCTTTTTAGTATTACTACCCATTGGTTATCCATTTTCATCCTCCCTAAAAGGGCTATCAACTCCCTTAATAGGGTGTGCTCTAATTTTTTATGGGGTAATAGTGATGGAAAGGCCAAGCCCCGCCTTGTGGATTGGAGTAGAGTATGCTCACCAACGAAGGAAGGTGGTCTTAGGTTGAAGAATCTTCTGGTGTGGAACTGAGCTGCCTGTATGCGGTTCATCTAGCTCATCATCACTGAAAACCAAGGTATTTGGGCCAAGTGGGTAAGGAGACACCTTATTAAGTCAATTAACTTTTGGGTGCTGAATTGTCCCCTAAGTTGTTCTTGGATTTGGAGAAAAATTCTGAGTTTAAGGGTTGCTGCTGTCAATTTTGTCAAAGTGCTAATTGCAAATGGTAAGAAAACTTCATTGTGGTGGGATCCCTGGCACCCCCTTGGCCCCTTGCACCTGGTCACTACCTACATGACTCTCTACCATGAAAGATTTCCTAGAAATGCATTGGTGGAGACCTTAATATTTGAGGGTTATTGGAGGACCCCCTCCACTGTTGCTGCCAACTTGTCTCAGATCTGGAGCAGACTTGATGAAGTTAAGATGTATCCTCATCTCTCTTCGGACAAGGTGATTTGGATGCCTAATCACAAGGGTATCTACTGTGTGAAGGAGACATACTTGGCCTTAAGGCATGCTAGAACTGATGTGCACTAGGCAAATTTGGTATGGACTACCTATAGAATACACAAGCACTCCTCCATTTGCTGGATTGCTACCTATGGCAGGCTGCTTACTCAAGATAGACTCATTTCCATGGGGGTCCTACAATAATCAAATTGTGTTTTTTGTAGAAGCACAACTGAATCCCATTCCCATCTGTTCTTTCAGTGTAGATTCACTGTGGGGATTTGGAAGGCTGTTCAAAGACTATGCAATATGTGCTGCCCCTCCATCTTGTGGCAGGATTTGATTGTGTGGTTTGCCAAGAAATTTACAGGGGATAAGCTGCCCAACATCATTAGGAGACTTGTTTTTAATGCTACCATATACCACATATGGAGGGAAAGAAACCTTAGAATCTTCAACAATGATTTTTCTGCTGAAGGTTTTGTGCTGAACAAGATCAAGAATGATGTCTCTTTTAAGCTCTCAAGGTGTATTTCTTCTGCTATTGACTGTGCTGCCAATAGGAATATCTGTTCAAAATGGAGGCTATATCCCTCTTTTCTCCTCCCTAGGACTCTCTCCCTTACTTGGTCCCCTCCTCCTCCTGACAGCTTTCTGCTGAGCTATGATGGTGCACTATCCTCCACCAGGGGTGGTTCTGGGGGAGTGCTGCGTGACCATTTGGGGAATTGCATGGATGCTTTTGCTATTGCCAGGAGTCCTCTCTCTATTCTTGACCATGAGCTTGAAGCTGTGTCCCTTGGCTTAGATCTGGCCATGGAGATGGGTGCTGATTGCATTTCCATTGTTACTGACTCAGAAAACTCAAGGAGATTGATCTCCACTGATATGGAGGTCCCCTGGAGGCAGCAGCTGTTGGTGGCTCAGATTAAACAGAAGATGAGGAGATTCAATACATGTAATGTTCTACACCTTCAGAGAGCTTAATAGTGCAGCTGACTGGCTGGCCTCATCTGCAACTTCCACCGATGTTCTATACAGGTGGACCTCTGCTAATATCCCTGTGGAGTTGTCTGAACTTCTGGAGAAGGATAGGGGGAACCACTTATCTCAGATGCTTAAACTGACCTGATTTGCATTTGCATTTGTGCCCCTGTTGGCACTGCTATCTACTGTTTTCTTGGTCTTGTTGAACTGGTTTTTCTGCTCTGCACACTGTGTTGCTTATGAAAATTCTCAGTTGGGCTGAGTGCTGCTCTGTGCTCTATTTCTGGCTATGTTTTGCAAGCTGTTCCAGTCTGTGGTTAGGCCTGGTGCTGATCCCTTGGTGCTAAGTCTGTGCTGCTGCTGATTGCCTCTACTGCTGCTGTGAGGACTGTGGATGTTGCCCTGGTGTGCTCTGACCTATGCTGAGATGATGGCCTGGCAGTAGGTTTTCTTGCCTTGGCATGGTGTGGTTTGGTGTTGTTGTTGTCCTTTGGGTGTGGGTTCTGTTGGTGGTGGCGTGGCATGGTTGCCCCCCCTCCTTAGTCTGTGTGCAAGCTGCACCTGTGTGGCCCTTCGGGGTGCTCATGGCTTTTGGCATCTCTTTGTAATGTATTTCCCTATCCCTTTTTAATTTGGAATAAACTTACTTAACTTCCAAAAGAAACATTGTGCTAAAGTGTACATTGTGGGGAGTGAAAGTGATGCATAATGTGCATGGTAGAGTTTAAGGTAAGTGCAAGTTTCATGTGACCAAGTGTAACACAAGTGTGTGACTCAAGTGACCCACTGTATACGCTGGTAATTAGACCACGCCTAACGGACAGAACAACTGAGTAACTATTAGTACCATTGTTTTTAATAAATATCTACAACCCAAAGCAGGAGTGATCATCATCTTCCCTTTGAGGGAATATACACCCAAAGCAGATTGCTCATCATCTTTCATTGTAGGGTAAATATCATGCGTCTCATCAAAACCACTTGCAAATTTTCACACTTTATTTTAAAAAAGCAACAAGCGTTACACGACAGATGATTTTAACCCCTTAAAAGATCCCATAAATATGATACTTCTCATCAAATCCACTTGCATATTTTCTCATACCAAGAAATTAAAACTAGAGGACCCCAAGGCCAAAACTTCACTGAAATTAAAATTAGAGGACCCAAGGCTAAAACTTCACTACCATCCTTGGTTGAAGATAAATTATGATTAATTATCTCATATTAATTGGTTGGAGAGGTAAAACTTTCCTTCATGCAGCGTAGGAAAAAAATTATGCATTTATAGCTGGACGAAGTATTTTTATGTTCTTGTCCTGGGGCATTATTCGAGACAGGACATGTTTTCTTATTTGTGGCTCTATTAATCATGTTTGCATGTGCTCGGGAACAGGCTTTGCTTAATGGTGTCCAAGTAAATAACAAAAATACTCCTTTTCGACTTAAATGTTTTGTCCCTGAGCTTATGTAATTTTCATAATAAAGATTACGGGTGTCAATGGGTATCCGATACACGAAAGAACAGAACCGTTTAGAAGTATTCGGTTTCGGGTTAGTAGAGTCGGTTCATAATCGGGTCTGATTTTTGTTCTATAAAAGATGGATCTGTTAACAATCAGGTCTATACGGGTATACTTGACGGGTACCAGTGGATGTCGGGCCTGTTGAATTTGTTAAATAATTAATTAATTATTCTTTAAAGATAAGATATTTGAAACTAAATAAAAATATAATTTATATTTAAATAATTCATTAGTTAAATTTTTGACAATCAATTATAATATTAATTAATTCATTCATTCAAAACTAAGCGACAGTTAATCTACAACTTTTTAATTTTTAAATATTCATTTGCATTAGATATTCATTTTATGTTATGGATGGTGTATAATATTTGTTGGTTTAAATATTCTATCTAAATTTATATAAATGTAAGTTTTGGGAATGAGATCATTATCATGATAATCAAAAAATATTAATACAATTGAAATAAATATTTTTATATATACATTAGTGTAATAAGTATCGGGTACCCGTTAAGAACCGGGAATTTGTAGGTTCGATTCTAGGACTAAGGGTGACAACTGCGGGTCTGGAACCGACAAGACCAAGAACCGACCCATATAATAAGGTTTGGTTTTGGCAATTGCTGGATCCTTCCTGAACCTGGCCTGTTGACACCCTTTGTTGGATTTATGTGTTGGGTCGACTTGGGTCCCCACTTATGAATGGGAAGTCCATGCTTGGTGTGTGTAAGATCTTAAATCATAGGGTATAAATTATAATTAACAAAGACTTTAGAGAGTAAATTAAAATTTTAAGTAGAAACTTAATGTTTGGACTTTACTTGTTTGTGATTGGTGGTGCATTGTGGGATGCCATATTGTGCAATACATTGAATCATAACAAAAGTAAATGAGATAGCGTAGCTTGGATTAATATTTAGAATTAGACTAGACCAAATGGTGTAGAATTAAGATGATTTAATTAAACCTAAGAATCTACCTAATCGACCCACACTTTGTGATTTCTGAATTGTGGAGAGAAGAGCAGCCATACAAGGGAGAGGGGGCAAGACTTTGAAGCTTGAAGAAGGATTTTGCTGAAGGATTTAGGCATTAACATTGATGGGAGTACTGTTATACTCTATGTACGAACCTTATAGCATACAATAAGTATTCAATGGAACTCTTATTTTTTATATGGTTTAGGTATATATGTCATATTCTATGTGTGCAATGTTCTAATACATTGGATTTTTTTTTTTTTTTGGTATTGCTAATACATTGGATTGAATACCTATATGAATTGACTATGTTCTTATATAGACCATAGGTTTAGCATGATCTAAAAAAGGATTTTAAGTATGTTTGTGTGATGGTAAGTTGATTTGTGATATTAAGTAGATATATTTGATTGGGTTTTGTAAGGAACAATATTCTAAAGTGTTCTATGTGATAAAATATATGTCGTGTGATATTTAGGTGTAAAATACCTGAATTTCGAAAACTATCGGACCTTTGGCACACATTTCGGTTTGTCAAAGTGTCTATCGAGAATTCTAGGTAGAGCTCGGCACAACTTTCAGCATGCCGAAGGCTCCACCGAACTTATTAATGAGATTTAGTATTTCGGGTTGTTCTGCCGAAGTTACCCCGGTAAACCGATATCCTACCAAAGTCACTGTATGACAAAAATAGCATCTCTGGTTAGTCTGCCAAAGACTCATTGGCAAATTGAGGGGGTACCTTCGGTCATCCCGTCGGATAGATAGAATATGAAATATGAATTAGGTGAATTAAGTTGGGTTTTTAGGATTTTGGAATATAAATAAAATTATGCCTATGTTTAATTCATGCATGAGGATTGTGTTTTAGTATTAAGGCATTAGTAGCATGTTTATATTGTGATTATGATGACATTTCCTATATATTGCATTCATGTAGTGACCTGTATAGGATTTTGCATTAACGACTCATGCATTGGTTGAGACTCATAAAGAATTGCTTAGATTATGAGCATTGTGATTCTATTGAGTCCAATGAGTATGTGACTTGACATTGTGATTACTTTTTGAGGAACTTATTGATATAATACGTGATGAATTGTGACCTTATGAGGTGCACTGAGTTAAACTTGGAGGTCTAGATTGGACCGGTTATGTGTTGTTAGTCATGTATGATTAGGGTTGAGGGATCACCTACCCCAAAGACCATTTACCTGTCAGGATGGACAGCATCTTTGAGTGTTAAATTGTTAGTAGATCATATGCTGGTTATGACCCACGAAGAGGTTTTGTACTGATAGGCTGTAACCCCTTGGATTCATCTTGTGATAAAACAATATAGGTTTGAGGATTGTGCTCGATGGGTTATGAGCTCCTAAAACTATGGTACGTATGTAGAATATCTCTTGTCAGTAGCTTAGATAAGCGGGGTGGTTTACAAGGACACTTGGCAAATCGAGATTGATCTGGAGTGGGCATATACCATATGAACATCAAACAACATGCATTTGCTTTTCATATTGATTGTGCATTTAACATTACACATGGTAATGATTTCTGTTGCATGAGCATGCATGGCATTCACCAAACTGAACATTAAATTGCATTGCATTCATCATTCATTGTATTTATTTATTATTCATCCATGTTATATTACGAATGAAGCCATGGAAAGTGGATTTATCCCTATTCCATTCCTAAATGATAGTTCTCATTATGTACTTACAAGCTGGTGTAGCTTACGCTTTCTATGCAAACATTTCAGGTTTACAGCAAGATGGAGGATTTGGAAATCAGTGATAAACAAGGACTAGACGAGATCAAGACTTTAGTTATTAGTTATAGACATTGGATTTTGATTATTTAATACTTGTAATAGGATTATATTTTCATTAGTTCTTTTAGAGTGTGGTTTTATTGGATTTGATACTATTTACAATTATTTGATTTAAAACCTTAGACTTTGAGAATTTGATTGAATACATGAGACATCGGTTGATTGTTTTACTCTGGCTATATTTTATAATGCTTAAATGAGTATTATACATGTTTTGTTCTATGATGAATAGCCACTCCCATATGGATGGGATGAGAGTTGCATTGACAAGTCTTTAGGGTTTTCCAAGTGAGTGCTCTAGGTTTGGGATGTGAAAATTTGGTATTTGAGCCTAAGTTTTATGTTTTTCAATTGAATTTTAAAGTTTTTGGTGTGATTGTGTATTGGATGTTATTTTACCACTGAACTTGCATGTTTGTTATCATTACATATAAAGTGGATTTCTTCTTTTCTTTTTATTGTGTGAGCCTTATTCTTTGTTCTGCTTTCAGAATGACTGGTGGAAGGAGAAGTAATGCTGGTGCAAATTCAACAAGAGAGGGTGATGACCAGAATCCTCAACTGACTGAAGTTTATTGTACCTTAGGAGAGATGGATTCTATGATGCAATAGGCCCAAACTCAAGCACAAGTGATTCCACAACCCCTTATTGTTTAGCAAGACAACCGAAGCATAGAGAAGTTTAGAAAGCTTGGACCTACAGTATTCAAGGGAACAGTCGACCCAATGGAAGCTCAAGCTCGGATTGACTCATTGGATCACATCTTTGAAGAGTTGGAGAGTGAGGATCAAGAGAAGGTTTATTTAGTAGTGTTTATGCTAGAAGGTGAAGCTAGGAGATGGTGGAAGTCAACTTTGGAAGTTATGGGGGACATAATTCTGAGTTGGACATAATTTGAAATGCATTTTTACCTGGAGTATTTCCCTAATAATTTTAAAAAGGGCAAGGAGTTGGAATTGATGAAGTTGGATCAAGATTTTATGTCAGTAGAGTATGCAGCTAAGTTTAAGGAGTTATCGTCGTTTGCTCCATATGCGGTGGATGAGGAATAGGGGTGGCAAAGGGCCGGGCTTGGTAGGGCTCGGGCCGAACCATTATCCATAGGTAAGTGAAATTATGTTGGTCCGAGCCCGACTCGGCCCGAGCTTCGAACTTAACATCGCTTGCCCAAGCCCGCCCGTTGTGTTATATACCAAGCCCGAGCCTGCACAAAATAAGATCTAATTTATTAGATATTAGGCAAAAATAGTATAATTTTGCAGTTGCAAAGATTTGAACCCAAGACTTCAAAGACACAGCACAAGATTCTCACCACCAAGCTACAACCAAAGGATGATGTCAAGGGTAAGTAAACTTTATATATAACTCATATCTTCGGGCCAGGCTGGGCCGGGCTAAATTAACAAAAACCCGAGCCCGGCCCGGCCCTACGGATTCCTAACCCTTGATCAAGCCCGCCCAAACATAGGGCCGGACGGGTCACCCGGCCCATTGACACCCCTAATGAGGAATGGAAGAAAACTTTCAGATTCGAGACCCCTAATGAGGAATGGAAGAAAACTTTCAGATTCGAGAGTGGATTGAGGGCTAGTATCAAGAGTCGCTTAGTAGTTAAAGACTTTACAACTTATCATGACGTATTAGATTGTTCTCGAAGAATTGAGAATGATATAATGGATTTTAGGAAGACTCAAGATCAGAAGATGGTGAATAACAACATGAATCAGAACTTCAGAAACTACCAAGGCTACTAGAAGAGGCAAACGATGCAAGAACAAGGTAATTCTTAGAACGTAGGATCTTAATCAAGGAAGTGCTTCAACTGTGGAGAGGAAGGGCATGTGCGTAGAGAATGTCGTATGCCAGTGAGACAACAATAGAATTTCTACCAAGGACAGCAACAGTTCATTCCTAGAGCACACTACTAGCAAAACTAATGGTCGGTATAGCAACAACAATAAAGAGGGAACAAGAATGTTGTAACTCAACAACAACAGAGACAAGAACCTCAACAACAATAGTGAAGAAGACTGTATGCCTTAGAATAGAAGTAAGGCGCAATGATGGAAGGTATTGTTCAAATATCTCGTATACCAGCATGAGTTCTATTCAATACGGGAGCATCTCATTCTTTCATTGCATGTTTATTAGTTAATTGTCTAAATATACCATTCGAAGAGTTAGAGAAGATTTTAGTAGTGATGAATCCAGTAGGAGGATCAGCATATCTAGGGAGGGTTTTTAATTATTTCATAGTAGTAGTGGGTGAGTCTGTATTACCTGTAAATATGATTAGTGCTTGACATGAAGGATTTCGATGTCATTCTGGGTATGGATTGGCAAACTGTATATCATGTGCAGATAGACTGTCTAACAGAATCATATATTTTATGTTACTTGAAGAACCCATAGTGAAGCTTAGAGGACTACGATCGAGAATGCCTGATCAGTTGGGAATTTTAGATTTGTGGTCAGTAGAAGAGAAGAAGGGTTGGGAGTTGATTCTAGTTGTGTGTTAATTTGGATTAGTATTCCAAGATATACATAGATTACCTCCTAGAAGAGAGATTGAGTTCCACATTGACTTGACATCAGGTGTGTAGACACCCCAGTTTGCACGAAAAAAATTGCTTTTTGATCTTTGCAGCTTCTGGAGGCTTGAGCTTGGCACAATTTTCCTCTCCAATCTCGATTCCAATCCCAAATACATTTGAGCCAAAACTCTCCTTGAAATCCCAAAAATTGGTGAAATTACCAAAATACCCTCAGTAGG
>JAUPMG010071879.1:0-13139 GCA_031762675.1 Pachysandra terminalis
GGCATATTGAGATGCCATGATTACAATATCATAGAAATGAGATTAGTTTAGGCACTCGGCTGCCTTTCATGTGAATGTATGACAAGTGAATGATGTGAATGGGTAATTGGTGCCGGTGTGCCCAACTTACCTCAACGTTAACTGTAGATTGTAATGCATTTAATTTCCTGTGATAGTATCTAGAAAGACTTGTAGCTAGGAGTATAATTGTTATGTAATGTTACCTGCTATTAGTAAGTTAGGATATATATATGTCATAATATGTAGTAAGCCAGATATGTATGTAATCATTTATAGTGATTAGTATGTAGACTCTGTACTTCATTTTCTTAGTAAGTTAACCATGGGATTGTGCCCATTGATTGATTGCGTGAATATAAGCCTATGAATTATTGAATGTTGCATTAATAAAGGATATGAATTGAATGTTGCATATGGACTTTCCGGTTCTGATAGCCTGGTCTTATACCCCTCATGACACAAAGGGTTTAGACTGACATCTGGGATATTGACTTGAAAACTATTCTGTCCTATGAGAGGACACTGGTCGGACCAAGCTGAGTGAGCGAACCCACATAGGGAACCTCTTCAGTCTTGAGGTGAGACAACTGTCCAAGGATCCGCACGTTGGTGTAAGCTTGGGAGATAGCTAGGCCATGTATATGCCCTCTGTTGGGTTGTGAAGATGTATGAATCCCTAAGGGATACCGCAGGTGGCTGTAAGTCTTAGATGAATGGCCCGTGATCAAAAATAAGTGGGGGGATTGTGCCTCATGGGTTAAAAACCCTTAAAATTATGCGGTTCTGATAGAATGGGACTATTCCTTAGTCTGTTCATATGGGGCGATGATTTCAAGTTGTTGGAACACCCTGGGGTAAATTCAGGTTGCTGGGATACCCCGGATAGAGATCGAGATCGTGTGAGATCATACGATATTTCATAACTTATATAGCTTAACATTTCTCTTGCATTGCATGTCTGTGTTGATATTATTGCGAGTCCCACTTGAATGATGCTCTTGGCCTAATTCTCATACTATAAAATCAATGCATGTAGTGTAGGATCACAAACCACTGACTATTACTCCGTGAGGATGGGAGAGAATTATTATTGTATGACACAATTGTACACTCCACACACATATTATAAGTATTACATATCTGTACACGTTTGCACTTTTTCTCAAGTAAAGGAACATGAGTGAATGCCCTTCATCGAAGGTTTACTCATCGGACTTCCAGCTTATGGATGTAGTTTAATATTTCAGGTTCAGGGGGAGCATAGACGCGGCATGAGAAGATTCGATTTGGGTAGCGTACTCTGATAGACATATGGTATAGCTAGAAGTAGATTTTACTTCATTTGAAATTGCTAGTTTAGCATTTATTAGTAATTACTTATATCTTACTACAGCTATTAAATCTTCCGCTTATGTTTGTTGATCCACCTCCATAGCGATATGGCGTGAAGGTCGCAACTAAACCCGAGAATTCTAAATTTTTGAGTTGGTTTGTGACAGGTGCGTCTCACGTTTACCAAAGAGATGCGTCTCGGTGAACACGTCGATATGAATTTACACCTAAGGGGAGCGACCGCACTGGAGACTGTAAGACGTCAACATCGATACGAATTTACAACTAAGGGGAGAGATCTCCCTGGAAGTTGTAAAATCTCGATACTATCCTCCGTCTAGAGCGATGCTCGATGACGTCGTAGGCGATACTATCCTCCGTTTATAGTGATGCTCGATGACGTCGTACGCGATACCATCCTCCGTCTAGAGTGATGCTCGATGACATCATAGATGATACTATCCTCTGTCTAGAGCGATGCTCGATGACATCGTAGGCGATACTGCCTCCATCTAGAGCGATGCGCGATGATGTCGTAGGCGATACTACCTCCGTCTAGAGCGAAGCTCTAAGACGTAGAAGGTGATACTACCTCCGTTTATATCAAAGCTCTAAGACGTAGATGGTGATACTACCTCTGTCTAGAGCGATGCTCTAAGACGTAGAAGGAGATACTACCTTCGTCTTGAGCGACGCTCAACGACATAGAAGGGGATACATACCTCCGTCTAGAGCGATGCTCAACGACTTAGAAGGTCATATGGTCTCAAAAGTACTAAGCTTCGAGGGCCTCGAAAGTACTAAGACTAGTAGCCTTAATGGCATCAAAACTAGACACTCTCACTGATGCCAATGCTAAACAGCTTTCACTAGCATGAATATCTACTAATCGCCAACACTCATATCGAGGTGTCGTGAGGCTCTCAATGGAAAACCTGTAATTATCCAAACGACTTGTGATTTGTCTACCTAAGAGACTGGGATACATGATGCGCACTACCCCAAGTGAATGTTTTAACCACCATCAGAAACAGTGGTTAGGAATTCTAACTGCAGTTAAATCTCTTCCAAAAGCTATAAATACTAGCTCACTTCCCTCATTCAGGACGAATGATGACAAAGGAAGAGAAATCAAAAAGGGGGAGACCACTGACGAAATTCCTAGACCTTGAACTACGCCTGACTTGATCCCCGTTTGGGTAGGTAGGCAACCTGCAAAAGGTTCAGTCATAATCTCAATTAGAGCCCAAGGGCTTAGAGAATCTCTAACACCTTGACCCACTATTTTCCTTAGCCTAGTTCTACCGGTGTTAGATGGTCCACCACTCTAACTCTTTAGTTCTTCTAGAGACGGGATACGGTCACTCGTTGATTTAGGTTCCCGTTGGTCAGTAATATTATACTTGGTGACTATTCACAAAACAACCCACAAAACATTGGCGACTCCACTGGGGACTAAGTCTCCTACATACTAATGACCATTAAAAGAATGTTAAGATCAAAGAGTAAGACGAAGGCCGTAGACCAAGCTAGAGCATCGTCTATTCACGTTGTTGAAGAGAGACGTGAAGAGCATTTACCAGGCGATTGGCATGAGCTGGAAAATACTCCAGGTGCATTGCCTAAGTCTCCTTCATACGCTATAGGCTATGAGCGATGAGAATCAACACTACTACTCACAAGAGATCGAGAGTAAGGGAAGGCCGATTCAAATAAGGAGTTGAGCCCTCAATGCTTCTATCCTTGACTCGCAGTTGGTTATTCGAGATTCCAAGTCTTTATGAGTGATACAGGAAACTTTCAACTCTCGATAGCATGTGAGATGTTCCAAAGCTTTTTACATGAGGCCTAAGTGCGCTATCAACCAATCTAGCTCCTTCTGCATATCATGGATATCCTCCACGATAACAGCAGAGAGCTATGCCTCCTGGAGACGTCCAACCAATGATCATACAGCTGAGTAATAAAGTCTTGAAGACGAGGACTGGAAAAATTTATCTTAGTACCATGATCGTCGAAGCAATTAATGATCCTCTAAAGTGTAGAGTCGTAAGCAGAAGGAATGAAGATCTTCTTTACAAACATGAAGCAAGTTTCCGCTTCAATAGGAGGAAGGAGTGGATCAGCATAAGCATCCACACTTCCCAGATCCAAGATTCCATCATCATAGAATCACGAGAATGGCCACTCTCACTAGAGGCATCGACAACACAAATGCTTTCCTCATAAGGGATCGAGGATCCCATGGGTACATCCACGATCGAATTAGGCACTCTCACCTGTCTAAGAGGAGTCGACACTAAGAGAGCATGAGGACTACTCCCCCTCCTTTGCCATTTGAACGATCTCTTCCTTGAAGGTACCAGGGAAGCAATAGAATTCTCCTCCCTTGCAAAGAGAGTATTAGTAGTAGCGTCCCTAACACTAGGAGTAGGAGGACATTGACGCATGGGGGAATCACCTGCAAGAGATAAAACGATCATTTCATATAAGCAGAAGATATACTTAGAACGAACCATACACTAGCAAGAAAAATCAAAGTCTCACACCTCTCAGCCGAGCATGATGTAAGGAAGTACTTGGAGAGACTGATGCCACTGACGCCATCCGACTCAAGCTGATGCTGCAATGTTGTAAGTCAACTTCAATATTGATGGGGCAGAAGTCATGAGCATGGCCCTTATCAACATCATATCATTTACTTTCTTCACCCTCATATTCGGAGATCGGTACCTTCTTCTCCTGAACAAGGACTAGGGGGACTACCCATAGGATAGTGACTGCGCTTGGAGGATGACCCAGCATGGCCTATGAGCTGCACTTATGAGAGAGAGACCAAGAAAATTATGGAATTGATCAAAACAAAGAAATAATAAGGGAAGTATGTGCGCATACATTATCTGTTGATGATTTCAACAAGATCTAGAGGATGATCAGTCCCGAGGAGGATCGGTCTTGACAATGATCGGTCCCGAGGAGTATCGGTGTCGAGGAGGATTGATCTCGAGGTTGATCAGTCTTGATGATGATTCGTCTCGAGGAGGATCGGCCTCGAGGAGGATCGATCACAAGGATCGGTCTCGAGGAGGATCAATCCCAATGATGATCAGTCCCAAGGATGATCGGGCAGTGAGCCCCCAAAGAAAGAAAAAAAAGATAATATTAATTTTTATTTTTTTCACCAATCCTGTGGGACTGCACAGAACTGGTACATATGTCAAATCCCACGAGTAGGGAGATGTCAGAAGCATATCCCAACTCTATGGGAGTTGGTACGGGCGTCGGAAGCCGATTCCAAAGCGGATGAGGTGGTGCTTACTCAGCAAAAAAAAAATATGATTTTTTTTTCCAGTCTTGTGGGACTGGTACCGGCGTCAAAGCCCAGGAGCAGGGGGCGTCAACAGCAGGTCCCAACTCTGTGGGAGTTGGTACGGGCACCGGAAGCCGATTCCAAGGCGGATGAGGTGGTGCTAACTAATAAAAAAAAAGAATGATATTTTTATTCTTTACCAATCTTGCGGGACTGATGCAGGCGTCAAAGCCAAGGAGAATTGGCGTCAACAGCAGATCCCAACTCTTTGGGAGTTGGTACGGGCGCTGGAAGCCGATTCCAAGGCGGATGAGGTAGCGCTGAGTAAAAAGAAAAGAGAGAATGGTATTTTTTTTACTAGTCCTGTGGGACTAGTACAGGCGTCAAAGCCCAGGAGCATGGGGCGTCAACAGCAGATCCCAACTCTGTGGGAGTTGGTACGGGAGTCGGAAGCTGATTCCAAAGCGGATGAGGTGGCGCTAACTCAGCAAAAAAAAAGTTGATATTTTAAACTTTTTACCAGTCCTGTGGGATTGGTACAAGTATCAAATCTCAGGAGCAAGGGGCATCCACAACAGATCCCAACTCTGTGGGAGTTGGTACGGGCGTCAGAAGCCAATTCCAAAGTGGATGAGGTGGCGCTGACTCAGCAACAAAAAAAAGATGATATTTTATATTTTTTACCAGTCCTGTGGGACTGGTACAGGCGTCAAAGCCCAGGAGCAGGGGGTGTTAATAGCAGATCCCAACTCTGTGGGAGTTGGTACAGGCGCTGGAAGCCGATTCCAAGGCGGATGAGGTAGAGCTGACTAAGCAAAAAAAGAAAAGAAAAAGAATGATATTTTTTATCAGTCCTATGGGACTGGTACAAGCGTCAAAGCCCAGGAGCAGGGGGGATGTCAGAAGCATATCCCAACTCTATGGGAGTTGGTACCAACGCCAAAAGCTGATTCCAAGCATATGAGGGGGCACCAGGTAAATAAAGTATTTGTTTATTGTCTTGATAATATTATCAGTCATGTTGAACTACTACTACCAGCGCCAGACCACGGGATTGGGGGCGTCAAAGATAGCCAAAAAAAAAAACTTAGAGACATGACATCATTGCTGATGTCATGCCAATACGGGCACTATAGCGCCTAAGGCCAAAAAACAAAATTCAGAGGCATGACATAATTGATGATATCATGCCAATACGAGCACTGTAGCACCTAAGGCAAAAAAAATTCAGAAGCATGACATCATTGATGACGACAAGCCAATGCGGGAACTGTAGCGCCTAAGGCGAAAAAAAAATCGAATCCCGGTGCCCAAATCCTGAGGTGGGTGGCACGGATCACAGGGTGCAACCTTCGGGTTCCCAACCATGGAACACGACTCACAACAAAAGTCAAGCAATTAAAAGTCTAATAATGCTTTTATTAAACTAATCAGAGTGCAGAAGAAACAAAATTATGCAAATCAAATGGCTTCATAAGAGCCTACAAACAAAACAAATCTATTCAACTAACATATTACATCAAATCTGAACTAATAATTCAAAAACATAAAATAAATTAAGTGCAGCATCAAATCCACGCCAATTTATCCAATCATCTTAACCTGCAACAATAACAAGTTGAGTGAGCTTAGAATGCCCAGTAAGAAGAATTTTCTGTCATCCGTCCCCATTAGATAACATCAGTCCAAACATCATATAATTTATCATGGCATAAAGAAAATAACAGTAGGCATGTTATGAAATCATTCCACATCACATAAGTATTACATCACGCCAATCAAATTCACATCAAAGCACTCTACTATCCAATGATCAGCCAGACCACAATCTCCACCAACACCCCGGTCCATGACCTTATGGTCCATATGTCTCCACATATAATCAGCCCACGTGTACATCGTGGTTTTGTAGGATTCGCAACCTACCAGGCTCAATTCCTGAAGCTATTTCGTACATTTAGGGATTAACACCCAAGGAGGCCTTCAATGAGGATGTTTACCCACGTACATTGAGGAATCAACCCAGGGAGGTCTATTATCCAAGACGATTACCCACACCAACAAGTTCCATACTCTAATCCATTGATATTCCAAAACAATAGAAATTTATGTGATAGAATCCATCGGAAAATATCCGTGCGTCCATACACACGAATAATCCGCCGGAAACCATCACAAGGTTCCTTCACAACCATCCGATCTCCAGTGATAACACCCTATGGAAGTTGTTCGAGCGCCCATACACCTGAACAATCCTTAGAAAGCCATCATAAGAATCATTTCAAACATACATGCAACATAATCGACCGTTGAGCCTATAAGCAAGTATATAAAGCATGGTATCCAATCGAAATATATCATCCACATTCACCATTTTGCAGTGATACAAATCTTATATTCATGTTCAAAACATTAAATGGGGTTTCCTTATAAAATTTGAAGTCAATTGGTATTCGGTAGATGTCTCGGTATGTACCGAGCGACCTATCGAGGAGTTCGGTGGATGTCTCAGTATGTACCGAGGTTCAGTCGATGGTCCAGAGAGTTTGATAACACTCAGTAGATGTCTCGGTATGTACTGAGTGACCTACCGAGGGTCTCGGTATGTACCGAGGCACGGCACATTGTCCCGCAAGTTTCACTTGCTCGGTAGATGTCTCGGTATGTACCGAGTGACCTACTGAGTAGTTCGGTCGATGTTTCGGTATGTACCGAGGATCTACCAAACGTACAATTCAGCCCAAAAATTAGTCTTTCTCTTAGGGTTTCGTACCCATATCCATAAAAACACATTTTTATACTTCTAAGTGTTCAATAACAATTAATAATAACTCAAACACAAATTCGTCTTAACATGTTAGATCCAAACAACATACCTAGTTAATCATAATTAATCATTCAATATACATGCTAATCGTAACCAAAAAGTATTTTAATCATCTTATACATTAAAATATCATATTAATGACTTCTGAATCCAAGTGAACTATACAGAAAATGCAACTTACTGATTATGCTCTTAGATGATTTTTGTGTGTTCCTTCCTACTGCTTCTTCTTCTTTAAACTGAAATTGATCCCAAGCTTCAGCCGCAATCGCCCCTTTCTCTCTTTCTCTCTCTAATTCTTTAGATCTCTTTCTTCCTTATGGTTCTACACGTCCCTTTCAAACTTTTCTTATAGATTTGTAGTTTCTAAATCCCACATACAAACCAATCTCTTCATATCTTCATCCAATAGGAAACCTTCTATCCTAATTCAAATTAATCTCTATTACTTGTTTTAATCCAAATCCAATTAGTAACTTCTATAGTAATTATCCTTCTAGTTTAATTAAAACCCTTTTAGAAGAATCCACCAATTTTAATTAAGTGAATTACTAAGATATCCTTAATCCTTAATTAAGCCCACATGTTTTCTCCTAATTTAAGTCCATTAAATATTAATCCCAACTAGTTTTAGCCCCATTACACTATCTAGTCCAGCCCAATATAAACTTAATTATTTACATCATATTCCACCAATTATTTCATTAATTACACTATGACGCCAAATTCCACAATACATTTACAATGCTTCACTTTAATCATTAAATTCTGGGTCTGGGTCGTTACAATCTCCCCCCCTTAAAGGAATTTCGCCTTTGAAATTTAGCAAAGTTAGATTTCTTTAATGTTCAATCATTTAGCTTGTTATGCTTTTAATCAAGTTATAAGTATAACACATGCTTAAACAATCATACAAGTAAACACACAATCATGTTATGCACACAACACACAATCATGTTATGCACACAACACACAATTCAGTCATGTGAGTCCTAGTGTTCACTTCTACGTTCGCTTAACCCTAGGCAATCTAACCTAATGCTCTGATACCAATCTGTCGCGCCCCGGATCCCGGTGCCCGAATCCCGAGGTGGGTAGCATGGATCACAAGGTGCAACCTTCGGGTTCCCAACCATAGAACACGGCTCACAACAACAGTCAAGCAATTAAAAGTCTAAAAAAACTTTTATTAAACTAATAAAAGTGCGGAAGAAACAAACTTATGCAAATCAAATGGCTTCATAAGAGCCTACAAACCAAATAAATCTATTCAACTAGCCAATTACATCAAATCTCAACTAGTAATTCAAAAACATAAAATAAATTAAGTGCAGCACCAAATCCACGCCAATTCATCCAATCATCTTAACCTGCAACAATAACAAGTTGCGTGAGCTTGGAATGCCCAGTAAGAAGAATTTTCTGTCATCCATCCCCATTAGATAACATCAATCCAAACATCATATAACTTATCATGGCATAAAGAAAATAACAATAAACATGTTATAAATCATTCCCATCACATAAGTACTCCATCATGCCAATCAAATTGACATGAAAGCAGACCGCTATCCGGTGATCAGTCGGTCCACAATCTCCACCAACATCCCGGCCCATGACCTTACTGTCAATATGTATCCACATTTAATCATCCCACTTGTACATCGTGGTTTTGTAGTATTCGCAACCTACCGGGCTAAATTCCCGAAGCTATTTCGTACATTTAGGGAATCAACCCAGGGAGGTCTATTATCCAAGATGATTACCCACACCAACAACTTCCATACTCCAATCCATTGATATTCCAAAACAATAGGAATTCTTGTGATAGAATCCATCGAAAACTATCCGTGCGCCCATACACACGAATAATCCGCCAGAAACCATCACAAGGCTCCTTCACAACAGTCCGTACGATCTCCGATGATAACACCCTTCGGAAGCTGCCCAGACGCCCATACACCCGAACAATCCTTAGGAAGCCATCATAAGAATCCTTTCAAACATAAATGCAACATAATCAACCGTTGAGCATATAAGCAACTATATAAAGCATGGTATTCAATCGAATTATATAATCCACATTCACCCATTTTGCAGTGAAACAAATCCTATATTCGTGTTCAAAACATTAAATGGGGTTTCCTCATAAAATTTGAAGTCCATTGGTATTCGGTAGATGTCTCGGTATGTATCGAGTGACCTTCCGAGGAGTTCGGTGGATGACTCGGTATGTAACGAGGTTCGATCGATGGTCCAGAGAATTTGATAACTCTCGATGGATGTCTCGGTATGTACCGAGTGACCTGCTGAGGGTCTCGGTATGAGTCTCAATATGTACCGAGGCTCGGCACATTGTCTTGCAAGTTTCTCTTGCTCGGTAGATGTCTCGGTATGTACCGAGTGACCTACCGAGTAGTTCGGTCGATGTCTCGGTATGTACCGAGGGTACCGAACATAAAATCATCCTAAAATCAGTTTTTCTCCTAGGGTTTCGTACCCATATCCATAAAAATACATTTTTATGCGTCTAAGTGTCCAATAACAATTAATAATAACTCAAACACAAATCCGTCTTAACATGTTAGATCCAAACAACATACCTAGTTAATCATAATTAATCATTCAATACACATGCTAATCATACCCAGAAAGTATTTTAATCATTTTATACATTAAAATATCTTATTAATGACTTCTGAATCCAAGTGAACTATACAGAAAATGCAACTTACCGATTATGCTCTTAGATGATTTTTGTGTGTTCCTTCCTACTGCTTCTTCTTCTTCAAACTGAACTTGATCCCAAGCTTCAGCCACAATCGCTCCCTTCTCTCTCTCTCTCTTTAATTCTTTAGATCTATTGCTTCCTTATGGTTCTACACGTCCCTTTTCTAACTTCTCTTATAGATTTTTAGTTTCTAAATCCCATGTATAAGCCAATCTCTCCATAACCTCATCCAATAGGAAACCTTCTATCATAATTCAAATTAATCTCTATTACTTGTTTTAATCCAAATCTAATTGGTAACTTCTATTGTAATTATCCTTCTAGTTTAATAAAAACCCTTATAGAAGAATCTACCAATTTTAATTAAGTGAATTACTAAGATACCCTTAATCCTTAATTAAGCCCACACGTTTTCTCCTAATTGAAGTCCATTAAATATTAAGCCCAATTAGTTTTAGCCCCATTGCACTATTTAGTCCAGCCCAATATAAACTTAATTATTTACAACATACTCCCCTAACTTTTTCATTATTTACACCATGACCCCAAATTCCACAATACATTGACAATACTTCACTTTAATCATTAAATTCTTGGTTTGGGTCGTTACAGAGGTGGCGCTAGAAACATTCAAAATTTATTGACTTCTTAGTCACACTAATAGTTTAAGTCCCGTGGGGACATATCCTACTAGCGCCATACCCCAGGAGCAAAGGGGGGCGTCGAAGGCAGCCTCCACCTGCGGGTAAGGTGGCGCCTGGAAAATTTAAAATTTATTGACTTTGTAGTCAAACTAATATTTTAAGTCCCATGGGGACTGATCCTACTAGCGCTAGACCCAGGAGCAAAAGGGGGCGTCGAAGGCAGCCTCCACCTACGGGTGTGGTGGCGACAGAAAAATTCAAAATTTATTGACTTTTTAGTCAAACTAAAATATTATCAGTCATGTTGAACTGATCCTACTAGTGCTAGACCCCAGGAGTAGGGGGCGTCGAAGGCTGCCCCCATCTTGCGGTTGAGGTGGCGCCAGGCACTATTGTTATGATTTATTATTACCAAGTCCCGTAGGGACTAGTGTATGTACCAAAACCTAAGAACAAAAATGAGCAGAATCAAAAATAGATCCCAGTACTAAGGGATTGGTCCTGGCGGCAAACAACATATGCCGATGATGACCATCATTTTACCACATGACCATGCCTATGCTCCACGACACGATGCCCACTTAGAGATGCATCTTTATACTCTATGGGGGGATGCCGACTTAGAGATGCGTCTCTATACTTAATGGCGGGTTGCCAATACTCCACGACGGGATGTCAACTTAGAGATGCATCTCTATACTTCATGGCAAGATGCCAATACTCCACGGTGGGATGCCGACTTAGAGATGCATCTCTATACTTCATGGCGGGATTCCAATAGTCCATGGCGGGATGCCGACTTAAAGATGCGCCTCTCTACTTTATGGCAGGATGCCAATACTCCACGACGGGATGCCGACTTAGAGATGCGCCTCTATACTTCATGGCGGGATGCCAATACTCCACGGCTTGATGCCGACTTAGATATGTGTCTCTATACATTATGGCAGGATGCCAATACTCCACGGTGGGATGCCGACTAAGAGATGTGTCTCTATACCCCATGGCGGGATGCCAATACTCCACGGCAGGACATCAATTAAGAAATGCGTCTCTATACTCCATGCCACGCCAATGCTCAAGGGCAGTGATCGACGCGCAGTGACAATGTTAGTCAGACTATACCATGACCAGGCCAATATCTTGAAGATGATCATCATAGTCTGGGGGACTAAAATGTAGAAATTAAAAATGTAAGGGCAGATAGCCCAATAATAGACCGCCACGTGTCAGGACTATGACCAACACGTAGCAAGATCCCCACTAATACCTAGGGGTGTAACACTCAAGCGCTTCCTATGGAAGAACCTTGGTCGGTTCGAGGAACCGGCTCAAGAAATGAATGGCCGAGACATAGATATAGGGGGAAGGTAGTGTGGTACCATGATGACCCTTATCATATGAATCAAAAGATGATCAACACTACAATGAATATGTAATGAAGCTAATATCAACATGTACTCCACAGCGGGATGCCAGACCCCTTTACAGCAGGATGCTGATGTAGAAATACTACTCAAGTAATATTCGAGGGCGCCCATCTGTGATGAGACAATCCCTCGGGTTCTTGAGTGTCTCACTTGTGATGGGACATCCTCTCAAGTCATACTCGAGGGCGCCCATCTGCAATGGGACAACCCCTTGGGTTCTTGAGATCCTTAGAGGTGTGCCTTACGTTTACCAAAGAGAACATGTAGATATGAATTTACACCTAAGGGGAGCAACCACCTTGGAAACTGTAAGACGCCGACATCGATATGAATTTACACCTAAGGGGAGAGATCTCCCTGGAAGTTGTAAGACGTTGATACTATCATTCGTCTAAAGAGGCTCGATGACGTTGTAGGCGATACTATCCTTCGTCTAGAGCGATGCTCGATGATGTCGTAGGCGATACTATCCTCCGTTGTAACGGCTTGGAAAATTCCATAAATCTAGAAGGGTATTTTAGTCATTTGTCAGGTGAGCGAGGTTGGACCAGTGAATTTGACCCAGAGAAGAGTAGAACATGGTGTGAGTGAACCCCAAACTTAAAAATAGGTGGTAATACCTTGAGACTTGGGATATATCACCAATTAAGTGAAAACCTAGGTTGTGCAGACCAAAAAGGACCTTAACTTATGGTGAGGAGTATAAATACTCCCTTTTGTCTCATAACCCTAAATTCTTGGCCGAGATTGAGAGAGAGAGAGAGAGAGAGAGAGAGAGAGAGAGAGAGAGAGAGAGAACGATAACGCTAGAGCTTGAGAAGAGATTTTCACATCAAGTCAATGC
>JAUPMG010071890.1:0-13138 GCA_031762675.1 Pachysandra terminalis
ATAATATTAATGATGATAATGATATAATCTGGAAAATATGAAATACGGTATATGTGAACAGAAATCAATCAAAGACTTATTCTCTCTCCAAATATCACTTTGGTTTGTATCATAAGGATATCCATGGTCATATTTTAACAGTCTACAATGCCTAACTCTATATGATAACATGCAATCAAGTGCATCATACACATGATAATTACAATAACATGCACAAGAATATGAAATGCAATGCATACTGTTTGGCATTTGAATAGTGTATGTCCTACACTAGATCTAATCCAACTACCCAAGATGTTCCACCAATGTGAATTCCACACCCCCCCCCCCCAATACAAGGCCATGATAGCGGATTATTCTATGTGTGCATCATAGTTTCTAGGCGCTGCGACCTAATAGGCACATTCCTCACACTTATTTTCGATCACGGGAACATATCCAAGACATCACTAATGTAAAATCTCCTCGGTGAACCATACATTATCTAATCTACTAATAGAAGTTGACTCTTATGATTTATTTAGATATTGGGAAGTGCACTCCCTCACCTATTATCTTACCAAAAGTCACTTGGGATACCTTCCTCACCTTGGGCGAATAAAACACTTAGTCCTACAATGGACAAGCAATGGTCACAGCCATATCATGAGCCGTGATGGTATCTAGCACATGAAAACAAACGTGCTCCAAGAAGGCCATTTATCCTGGTTGTAAGGTGCCAGTTCTCATTCCATTTCGTGTACTCACTTCGATCGTCGAAGCTCGGGTTGCCATATTCAATTAATTGGTCTCCAAAGGGCGCTCTCGTGCCTTTCTTTCATCATATGTTTCCTCCCCTCCTAACTCTCTTCATCATTCCGCCCTAGCGCTTTCAGATAGACAGCTTAGTGAGTACGATCTTAACAAGTCTGAGCTCGGCTCAAACTACAGCCATATTATTCCAGAAAAGTGGATTTCTAAGTGTGAGTACCTGGCAAAGAAGCCGCGCTATAGGGTAGCTAAAGTATGGGTCCGAAAGCTCCTCGATTCCAGGTCTTCTCCAATTACGGTCGATAACCTTTCTTTGCAGCCGCCTCTCTTGAGCGAACACATTCCTCCTCCTCCTATCCTACCTATGGAAAAATAGAACATCTTCTCTTGGACGCTTCGTAATGATTCGCCACACGCAAAAAACCGGTTGTTTAAGGATCCATCCTTCTTTCACAATGTGCTCCAATTTAGTATATAAGGAAAAGCCATCTCGGCCAGGTAGTCAAATGCAACTTATTGATTCAGATCCATTCATTAATGAAATGCACACACAATAATGCTCACGCATATATATTCAAAACAACACCAACATGAGACACATTCTCATGATCCATGGCTAGTATAATGCACAAAATAAGATATAGAGTTAGAACACACATATAGATTTGATGAATGAGTTATAAATAGTAATATATATATATATACATATATATATATATATATATAATGTCTTATTTTATTTGAAGATGAGGTATTCACATAATTAACAGTCCTTAATGCTAAATCAATCACATATAACACTTAAATTCTCAATAACCCACATATAATCATAAAAGGGTATCAACGTGCTTGTACACCATACACATCATCTGGGCATCTGTATATTATGCAAATTTAACCATTAAAAGTGTTGTAGGGATAATCACCCATATGCCTTAGAATTTCATATTGTAGTTCAAGGTCTTAATGGGTTAATATTGAGGTATAGGTAGTCAAATTCATAAAAAAAAAAAACACATTTCCAGTATCTGGGAACACAATTATTGTCACGACCCGATTCCAGGGTATACCCCTCAAGGGTCACCAGCTAGAATCCGGCGACGCAACTCTCACCCCCTTAACAGGAGGTGGCAAACAAGTGAATAATCAAGAGAAAAATCTAAATAATATTAAATACTATGTACGTATTACCAGGATCCTACTAACCATTTACACAGCTGAAGCTTCTACCCAAGCCCACCAGCTATCTATCAGAGCAAGCAGCAAAACCTGAAAAACATATATCAACAAGGATAAGATATAAAACCGCGAGTAAACCCACAATAACCGAGTATTTACTCAAAAACACAAACCAGTAAATAAATATGGAATACCATATAGGTGAATTATCAAAATCCAAATTTAACCTTTAATACCTACGCATTTATACGGTTAACCTTATAAACTTTTATCCGTAGTAAATTATTATCCAACACTAACCGTCTAACCGTTTGTACATGATTCTAATCTTTATCAATTATAATGCTCAGCTCTACACAACATCTAATCTCATATACATCCCCCTAACCTACTATTTAACATTACCAATCTATGTCTTACCATATTCTACGTTCTACCTTTACAGCTATCATTACACCCTTTAACATTATAGATTAACATTCTACTCAATCATAATACTTCAATCAGAATACAATAGCCACTATAAGTTCATGTATGCATGCCATGCCATGAAGTAATGCAGTGGTTTGTTCATTAGATGCAATGACATGAGCAATTGTAATATTAGCCCAACAAGATGGCTACACAACCACGTGAATGCAATGAATGAGATTACTAGAGTGAAGTCAGATGTGCATGTTGATCCCCGTCAATGCCATCATGCATCTCTTAAGAATACATGCAGTCAATCGGACTAAGGCCACCTTAGATTCTGTGTGTACAACACAGTTTGAAGGTCGCAACCCCTGGGTTCTTCCCATGTATTTTTATCAGGGATTCCACTTCCTCCTCGAGGGGGAATCCAAGGGCATAACCTAGTGAACTTCCCTCCGTGACACATCACTTACCCACGCTATCAATCAGGTTACTCTCTATACATGTAACACAATATATAGGTATCCTCGGGCTCTTGGGGTAGCTAATCCCTCACCCATAAATCATCTTAGATTTATATATATAGTCCACACAGGTCTTTAGAGAATCTATCAATCATTTGGCACTCAACTCAGAGTCCAAGTATCCTCACATTATCCATTGGTCCTTCTTATGAGGAGCCAAGATCAGTACAGGGTCCTAGTCTCGTACAGGGACTCACAATGCATGAATGTCCTTTTAATGCATGGAATTAACATTCAACTACATGATATGCACAAGAACAATCATAACTGCATAACATGATTCATTCAGATCAACATACATCATGGATTTGCATCTCTAGGCCCAACATACCTAGACACTCACAAGTCACCACATATATGCATCATGCTCATACTTGTCCACAGACACTATGTTTCTTCATAAAATGAAATGAACAGATATAACCAAGTGTTTCAAGGACTTAAATCATTAGCTTTTACTCCACAACACTATGTCTTAATCTCATAATCAAGCATAAGCACCAAACATAATACTTATCTCATGCCTATGCATAAAAGGTCAAGCAAGGGTAATCATGCTCATACAAGGTCTTACGTCATTTGCCTTAATAATACAACCCTATGTTTTTATTAATAAACATGCATATTCTCACATCTTTTACTTGTTCAAGAGTTATTTATAACCTTTACTCATTAGTTTAATTATTCTCATTATGCAGGGTTAAGTCTTCGTCTTTAAGTCAACTGATACTGTATGTATTACTAGGGTACTTACATGCATAAAGTCCCTCATTCTATTCTGCAGTCTAGGTGGGTCTCTACTAACCTCAAACCTCACTAACATATCTTACACTAGTCTCAATGAACTCATACATTCCCCAAGGTTCAGTATCAATAGTCCAACTACAAGTCCGCCACACTGCCAGGTGGTGCTGTAAATATAGTAGTGGTATACAAGTTGTAGCCGCACACATCCAACTCTAAACCAATCCGATGCACATCATCAGGTCTCCTCACATGAGGAACAAGGTCTAACTCTCATAGTAGGTCTAGTCGGGCAATCCAGTTGGTAGACTGGTCCCTATCGGTTCCCCAAACACTCACAAGACTCGTCATTAATTGGTAGAATCATCAGTGGGATTGCTCCACTTTGGTCCCCCAAGTCTCTCTCCAAAACTCTCTCAAACATGCCCCGTCGGTGGATCCCTTGGTGGGTTCTTCGGTGAACCGACGAAAGCTGGTCGATGGGTCTGGTCAGTGTACCGACCCCCACAAAGGTCAAGTAAAACTTCAGTGGTCGGTGGGTTCGTCGGTTGACCGACACCCGCTGACGGAATTGTCGGTGGACTCGTCGGTGGACCGATGGGGTTCACCGACAGTCCCCAAGCTACACAGGCAAACCCCTGTCGGTGGGTTGGTCGGTGGACCGACCACCCGCCGACAATCTCATCGGTAGACCGATGGGGTCCGCCGACGACCACAACTATGCAGTCTCTATCGGTGGGTTGGTCGGTGGATCGACCACCCGCCAACAGTCTCTACCTAACAGGTTGGCCATATCGGTGTGTTCGTCGGTGGACCAACGACCCGCCGACGAGCGCAATTATGGGTTTTCTTCTGGTTTCTCCAAATTTTCCCCCTTTCAATTCTAGGTCAAAACAACACTCCAAATAAGTCCAAAAACACTCCATGAACATACCAAAACATATTCTAAGCATTTAAAAAATATTAAATGATTAAATCAACATGCATCAACATTTTAATGAGAAAATGTAAACACCAGTCTTGGTTACACACCAAATCCAATCTCAGCCAAACAATCATGCAAAAACAGTTATTCTAACATCCTAAATACTAATATCAACACCAATAATTATCTAGAGATTATACATATCACTAGAATTTGAGTTTTTTCCCAGAGAATACTAGCCTTGATCCGCTGTAGCCGTGCGTTCCTCATGCTCCATCATCCGCCGCGCTTCCCCTTCGATTCTTGGTGCTCCATCTCCTTTGCCTTGATGTTGGAAGTCCCTCCTCCAAGCTCTCTAGGGTTCTCTCTCTCTCTCTCTCTCTCTCTCTCTCCCCCCCCTCTCTCTCCCTTTCTCTCTCTCTCTAATCTCATTCAACAATAGGGTTTATGAGACAAAGGGAGTATTTATACTCCTCAATATAAGTTAAGGTCCTATTTGGTCTGCACAACCTGGGTTTTCACTTAATTGGTGATCTAACCCAAGTCTCAAGGTATCAGCACCTAATTCTAAGTTCGGGGTTCACTCACACCATGTTATACTCTTCTATGGGTCAAATTCACTGGTCCAACCTCGCTCGCCTGAAAAATGACTAAAATAACCTTACTAGATCTCGAAATTGTCTGGGCCATTACAATTATTTTACTAGTTTTCATATTGTTTAATTGTCCAATCTTTCAAATTGGAAAATTGGTTTTCGGCAGGGTAGGGGTATACCAAAATTTCTTGAAGTTTGCAAAAGTTCACTAAATTTTGTAAGAAGGTCAGGGTAGGTCTAATTAGGTTAATTCCACAAAAATATGAAGTGGTGTATATAGTGTCGGCAGGGTCAGTCGGTATACTGAAATTATCAGCAGCTTGGCCAAAGAGCACCCTGTGTTTCTGGGTTGTCTCGGTAGGGTTAGAGGTATACCGCTAGGCTGTCGATGGTGTGTTTTCTGTAAATTTGGTTTGGGATTTCTCCCAGAGGTGTGTTAACACACAAATATGATTCAAATTATTATTTCATGTTCATAATATCATTTATGCTGATTTGATTACTTTTCTTGGAATTTAAATCTTAATATTTCTGGTTTTAACTTGTTCTATCTAGATCAGGCCATTTTCAAAATTTTAATTGGATTTATTTCTAGGTTTACTTATACAAACATGGAGAAAGGATTAACATAACACATTCAAGAATTCCTCCATGCCATAACACTAGGCTTGAAGTAAATACACAAGGCAATGAAGGAAAGCTCACATGTGTTTTGCTGTAGATTTCTTCTTGATGTATATTCTTCTTCTTTTGAGTTTTTGATCTTCTTCTAATCCCTCTTAGGCCTTCCCACTAATTTTCTTTGATTCATTAGGTTAGATTTACTTAATTAGCTTGTTTTTATAATACTTTAAGAGTTAGAGTTGTATTAGGATAGCTTACTGGTATTTAGCAATTATCTAGACTCTTATACTATTTAGAATTTGTATTTCTAATTAACTAATTTGTTAGCCACGAAATTAGACTTAATTAATTAGGTATTGGATTCTTTTGGGCCTTAAGGGACAACTTAAGCCCATGGATTTAATTACTAAAGTCCAACTTAAGTTAATAATCCTAATTCCTTTAGTTAAACCCGAAATCTAATTACTAATGCTTTAACTAGTTATATTGAGTTTATATATTAATGTAAGTATAGTGTTACTTTTTCTTTAGGCTATATTGATTTTATAGCTTCTTAATTTACTAAGTTACCCTTATATTTTAAGTCTTAAATTTTCAAGTTCTTACACTAATGCAGCCAGAGGGTCCTCTCCCACTTCCTCCTTATTGTTTTCTGGTTCTGGGTGTTCTTCTTTTATGTGGAAAGAAACCGACATCAAAAGAACATGCCAATTCATTATCATGGGTGGATTAGACCCAAATTAAATCTTTTGGCTTCCTTCTGGGTCTTCTTTCTTATTTTGAAGATTGTCGCTTATTAAGGAGGATATTTTGAGGTCTCAGCATTTTGGAACTAAGCCAACAATTGGTCCAAGAGGAGTCCTTCATCATCCTCTAAGAAGGTGAGCGTTGGGGACGTTTCGTTCTTGCAATCTTGGTTGTCTGTCTGGTTCTTTTCGACAGAAGTTTTAATTTGGGATCTAACCTTCACCAATTAATTGTGAGTAACGATCATTCCCTTCTGATCAGTCTGTTTTACTGAAATCTCTATTTTTGGCGCTTGTACTCTCTACCACCTCCTCTTATGAGTCCGAGTCATCTCATATCCTAAATGACCGAACATTGGGTGTACCACTTTGCTCCATCTATCTCTTCTACCCGCGAAGGGTCTGACCATTCTTTGAATAGAAGCATATGTCCGATTGTCTTGGTTTTGGTACCACCTTTCTAAAGGCTCTAATCGGTAGTTCGGTCTTGGCGGTCCCACCAGCGATCGCCATGGTTAGCGACGGTCAGTCTACATTTTTCCAATTCGACTCCCTATTTCCTAATGACATCTTTCACACAAATTGTGAGTACTACAAAAGTTGTTTTGACTATTAAAACGGTTTGGTGGGAAAACTAACCGACCGTCTAGGTGGGGGCTATTTTGAACCCATTGTCTGCTACTACTGGCTTAGTTGCTGCCAAATGAGACTTCATTTCTTAAAACCAAATCTATCTTTTGTCTAGGGGCCCTAAGCTTAGACCCAATCATATTCACTGGGAAGGTTGTGGAAAATGGATCTCCATCACTTCTTTGCCCTTCTCAGGGAACTGGAGTAATCCTCAGTTGATGTTGTCCTGCCCCATATTCCGAAAAGCAACGCTATCAATAACCAAGTGTGTACGAGATCCATGCCATTTGCAATATTCTCCCTTTTTTAACTCATCGATCGAAAGAATTTTATGCCCCTCACGTAGTTTGATAAACTTTCCTCTTAAGAGGTGATTGAATATTTCATCGTCCATAGATTTTTCAAAAGAAAAACGTCCATTTTTCTGGGAAATTCTTCTGTCCCTCAGTTTGGGTGCTATTGATCTTTTTCTTTAAAGCCGAACACATGAAAGGATTACTGGCCACCCCCTCGGGGAAGGCTAACTCATAGTTTGGGTCCTAAAAATAAGTCCCTAGGTTAGTTGTCCTCCTCTAATTTTCCTCCTGAAGGAGTCATTCATATTTGTCCACCCGGGTTGACAGTTCAAATAGGTCCTCGAATTCCATCCCTTCGAACTTCTTTTGAAGCTTTATATTTAGACTGTTTTGGGATAACTTTATCAACTCCGTCTCCGGGAGGACAATACCGATTTCTTATTCTTTTGAACCTTCCTATGTACTTGTCGGCTGACTCATCTGGAAATTGCCTTAAGCGAGCCAAATCGGCCATCGATACCTCGGGTTCAGTTCAATAGAATTGGGTATGGAAATTCTTTTCCATCTTTGCCCAAATGATGGACCGAATTAGGCGGCATGTTTATTGTAACAACCCTAAAAATCATAAATAGAAAATTATTTTATTAATAAGGGTATAATAGTAATTTTATAAGATTCTAATATAAACAATGTCCTTAAACACTTTCATGCTTACTATAGAATAAATTTTAATTAAGTTATTGTATGAAGACCTTGTATGATCACACATCAAAGAATAATCTACTATTTAAGGCTTAATTAATTAGTCTTGGACTTAATTTAAAGGAATTGGGCTTATTTAATTTAATTGGGCTTAACTGATTTAAGTATGGGCTTTAATTAAATCAATTAAGTAGCTTAATGGACTTAAGTTGTTCCTTAAGGTCCAAACCACTAAATTAGACTTTAAAAATATATGAAATTATTTTTAAATTAATAACTTCTAGAAAACTTGAGTTAAAGTTGAATTAAGAATCTCTAATAGCCTAAAATAGAAGCATACTAGTTGTACTAGGACTATAGGTTGTTTCAAACACCTAATAATATAAAAAGAATAATTTTAGGTCAATCTAAACATAGGAAAAGATAGATAAACGTGAGAAGACTTGGGAGAAGAGATCTAACACCTCTAACCCCTAGAAGCCTAGAAGACCGAGAAAGAAGAAGAACCAACACCAAAATTTTGCAGTTCATGTGAGTTTCCCTTTCAACTTCTTGTGTATTTAAGCCTAAGCATGTGTTATAACATGAGGAAATTCATGTGATTGATTTTTAAACCATTCTTCATGTTATTATACATAAAACACAGCAATAAAGATTCAATAAAGATAGAGAAACCATCATTATACGTTAAAAGACCGAAAAGAAGAATAAAAGCTGGAGATTTTATCAAGATTTAAAATATTTATTAAATATTTGATGAAAACGTTATTAGATAATTTATGATTTCCCTGTTCGTTAGGAACATTGTGGTTCAAATTTGAAGTGATTCCGATTAGTATATCAAATTTATGACCAAAATACCCAACATACGTCAAAGTTGAAAACCCATAAACCCTAAAAACCTTGCTCTCGAGTCAGCTGACCGAATCACTTCGGTCGAACAATGACCCAACCAAAAAAGTTGACTTTTTAACTGTCTTCACTTTTAACCTTATTTGACCTTGCCTAACCCATACCTAAGTTTTTAGGAAATTTGGCACACTTTCCTATGTGTCGGTCGACCGAAACCTCTTTTGATTTCATTTTACCCGTTTGACCTATAGGACACCTATATAATGTAGAGTTAGGTATGTAGGAAGAGTTTCTAGGCTGTTAGGATTGTATTTCATGTTTTGACCTACCTATACTCCATAATTAACCTATAAATCCTTGACCATAGGGTGAATTATCAAACTTAAAAGGGATTAGTATGTTAAAATTATTACAAACATTAATGGGCATAATATAAGAATGTCTAAATCATAATATGATGCATGTGTGTTTTTTTAATGATTAATTGTATTGTATGTGTTTTTAGTAGTCTAATAGGTGTTATGTGTGACTTTTGCTTGTGTTGTGAGTAACTCATGATCAATTGTGGGTGTGTGTATACCTTTATTCTTAAAATAGGATAAACTACACCATATGTATCTATATCTAATTATAATTCATTCATTATATAAAAGTGTTATATATATCGTTATGTGCATTATTATCGTTTAGAATCACGAGAATGTGTCACATGTGTTTGCTTGATGAATATGATGTGTATGAGCATGATATCCTATGTTGTGTGAATTGCATTTAGTAATCAGGTCTTAATCTATATGTGAGTATTGTGACTTTCATTAAGTTCAATGAGTTTGACTTGACACTTGAATTTCGATAAGGAATTGCTAGATATGATTCTAGTTGAGGTGATAGTGGAAACACAAGATAGTTCTCTTGGTTTGTGTGTGTGAGGATATTCTATCCATGATGGGAATGTTATTTTCTTTTCGCCCAAGGTGAGAGATAGACCTTGTATGGGGGTCTCAAGAGACTTTTGGTAAGATGATAGGTGAGGGAGTCCACTTCCCAATAGCCGAATCATATGAGTGAATTATGTTGGTAGTCTTTACTTTGGTATGTTCATGAAGTTATCTTCCGGAGATGCTTAGATGTGTTCCACTGACAAAGATAGAAAATGGGGAATCGTACCTTGAGGGTCAAGAGTCTTCGAAACTTCAATGTACACGTAGAATCATCTCACTGTGGAGCTGGTTGTGGTCATGCATGTCATACATTATATTGGTACTTAACAACATGCATTGCATTTTGTATTCTTGTGCTTGTTATTGTGTGATAATTTTGTGTATGATGAACATTGACTTGCATGTTATAATATAGAGTAAGGCATATTAGTATAGGAGACCAAGTTGTGCGGATAACTGCATTATTTGGTGTGTGTGTGTGTGTGTGTGTATTGCTCATATCTATGACATATTACTCATTATTTCTAAAGTTATTATATCATATTATTATTTTCTCATAACATGTGTTTTTTTAGTAAATACCCTAATTTGACGGGCTTACTCATCTGACCTTTCTACTTATGTTGTTGTCATTAATATTTTTCAAGTATTGGATGAATTCTATCGAAGAGAGTTGCTATGTAGGAATTACGGGAATAGAAGATATATGTTAGATTATCATATGTTACATTGTAGATTAATTTCAGTTCATTGTAGAAACTTATTGTAACTTTTATTAATATTTATTAGAATTATTACATTATTACCCTCTCTTATGTTCTACATTGCTTATCCACTCCCATTGTGTTGGGGTGAGTTACATTTTAAACCTTTGGGGTATGCCGAGGTCTCTTTAGGTTTGGGATGTGACAGTTATGTACCATGTAAATGCTTGGCCATTAAGGGAATTACCGAACAACCTTAATTTGTGATAATCATTTGGTGATAGTTCCCCATAATGCACTGTGAATCAGCCTGTGTTTTTGACGTTCAATTGACCATCTTCACTAGAAAACAACAAAAACTCTGGGATTCTATAGCCTCTATGGAACTCATATCTAAGGCCCACTCAATCAAGGTACAACTTACGGTATGCCAGTCTTGATAACCGTCTAGGCGGCATATTAGCCATCACTTCTTGTACCTAATGATATAGCTAGTCTCGTTCCATTCGTCTGATCACTCAGGTTGCCTGAGTTTCTGTAATAACCTGAATAATTTATGAAAAAAATAATAATAATTGAAAACCTTAGAGTAAGATGATAATTTGTCTAGATTTACAAATTTAAACTTCACTCCGAAAATCTAGTTTAGAACACTTAATATCCTTAACCACACACTGAGAGACACTAGAAAACCTTAGATCAGTGACTAATTAGTTTAACTTGATGAGCTTAAGAGCGGTGTTAATTTGATAGATTTAATTAGTGATCAAGCAGGAGTTTATTAATATGGAGGTTTTGATCTTCCTATTAGTGTATTATTATATTTTATATCAGTTGATGATTGTTAATCTTGATTTGGATTGCCGATCGGATTAGATTCAACCATGTGATCAAGTTTAATCAGATGCTTGAGTACTGCTGTTGTGTATAGTAGTATAACCTTATTGTGTTGAGAGAATGACAAACATGTAAATTCTGAGTGTTTAATGAGGTGTATGGTTAGGATTAATTGTAGGATATTTTTTAGGTGGCTTAGATTTAAAGTAGAAAGAGATTTGTCTTTAGTGAAGGATAGGTGTAAGGTTAGATTTGAAGTGGGTAAGAATGAGTGGTCTAGATCTAAGTGGTTAGGGTAGTTAGATTGAATGGCTAGGATGAGAGTGGGTGTAAATTGATGGTTAGGATATGATGACAAGAATGGATGGATGAGATGATGTTGGAGAGAATTGGAGGGTAGAGATGACGTCACGTGTTAGGGTTAGGTTTAAGAAGAGAAAAGAGAGAATCTCATATCTTTCTCTCATTTCTTTTGGGTTGGAGGCTAGGGTTGGAGCTTGGAGGAGAGTTTGATGGAGAAGGAATTGGAGAAGAAAGATAGAAAGAGAGAAAAAAAGGGTGGTGCTTGAGGATTTTTACCTCTTCAAGCAAAGGTAACTGGAAATCTTCATGAATGTACCTAGATTCCTAGATTTTATGCGTTTCTCTCTACTTTCATGTTTATAGATGTTGGATTTTAGCGCTATGTTTTAGTAGATCTTAGTAATATGATGTATGTTGGAAGTTACCCAATAGTTGTGTTAGAAAACAATAGAAAAACCCTTTGACTATAGCCTGTTCGCGACGTTCGGCAAACTCTTAAGTGCGCCGAATGGTTGTCGAGCATGAACTTTTGGGCTGAGGGCGGACATCTCGGTGCGCCGAAAGGTCACCGAGGTTGAATGTCAGTCAAGAGGTCGCCGATGTAGCTTCGGGGCGCCGAAATCTGCTTCGGTGTGCCGACTAGGGCGCCGACATGGTCGCCGAAAATGAATGTTCTGGATTTGTCGCCGAATCTCAGAGTGGTTCGCCGAGGAGGCCACTGAGATGTACTTCAGTGCGCCGAAGGGGACACCGAAGAGGTCGGCGAGAAAACATGTCCTGGAATTGTCGCCGAATCTCAAGTGAGGTCCCCCGAGGGGGTCGCCGAAAGGGATCTCAGTGTGCCGAAGCCTACGCCGAAGACCTCGCTGAACCTATAGAATGGACCAATTTAATTTAATAATGGTAGTATACTTATGTAGTGTAGACTTAATGAATGCCGTTTTACTTACTAATTATTTTGAGTTTTTATAACAATTGTGATTGTAACATGATATATAGATTATACAACATACATTGCTGAATTGTGGTGTTCCATGTCTATGTATAATAATATGCATGTTCTAGCTAGATCCTATTGCACCCTGTACATAAGATAGTATGTAATTCTGTTGTATGCCTTATACACATGCCATGTTGTTAGTATAGCATTTTATTTCTTAACTTCGACTAATAAAGTGAAATATACAAATGTGGGGAGTTGACTTGGAATAGTCAAATACTAGTAACGGTTTCCTCATGGAACTATAACCATGTAGTGAGGAAAGGTGAAAGGTTGACAAAGATGGTTAATACCAAATGTTAATGTTATACCTGGCACATTACACGAGAATGTTTTAAGATTTGTTATGATGAATTGTGATGTATGCTTCA
>JAUPMG010071911.1:0-13138 GCA_031762675.1 Pachysandra terminalis
TTTTTTTTTTTGAAAATTTGTATGTTAATAATATATTTTAATGAAGATATCACTTTTTATTGATTAACTTTATTTTTTATATTTTAGAAGTTATTATCTAGTAGTTATTAAAAAAAAGAAATAAAAAAAAGAAAAACATTGACTAAAATTAAGTATATATTAAATATTTTAAATAAAAAAAAAGTGGATAATAAGATGCCTTTACTTCGTTTTATTAATTTAATCAAAAATTGTTTTCCAACGAAATTTCGCCGAAATATCCGAAATATCCGAAATTTCAGATATTTCGATTTCGTTTTGCTTTACGAAATTAATGAAAAAAAAACGAAATTTCAAACTATGGTAGAATTAAAAAAAAAAAATAGAAAAAGAAGATATAGAAAGAGTAGATTGCGAGAAAGAAATAAAAACTTGAGGGAAAATTATATATCAAGAGAGAGAGGACAAAAAGAGAAAACGAATGAAGGTACAGTGCACGACAGAGAGAGGGAGAGAAAGAGAAGGCCAGAGAAAAGGAACAGAATATAAAGAGAACCAAAGAAAGATATACACCTGCGAGGTGATACCTTGAACGCTTGAAGGATAAAGGATAGAAATCAAAGAGTTTGAGATTTATATAAAGCAATTTATTAGCGACGGTCACTTAAAACCATCGTAAATAATTTAAAATTCTGTATATTTTAGTTGCGGTCAGGGTAGAACTGTCGCTATTGGGCCTATTTTGTGGCCGTTAGACCCGAATCGTCGTAAAATAATTAGTTATAGGCCTCTACTTGGACGGGACAATTCCCGCCTATGCATAGGTTTTAGCCGTGGTCAGGGTCAAACCGTCCCTATTGGTCATATTTTGTGGTGGTTCGACCCAAACCGCCATAAAATCATTTGTTTTAAGCCTCCACTTGAGCAGGAAAATTCTCGCCTAAGCGTAGGATTTAGTGGGGGTCATGATCGAACCGTTGCTATTGGGCCTATTTTGCGACAGTTCAACCCGAACAGCCATAAAATCATTTATTTTAATACCGAAAGATTTGAGGAATTAGTGACGGTCAACGTAAAGCCCTCACTATTGAACACGTGTAAACCTCTTGTGAGATTCACAAGACGTTTCCTGTGATCTACATCACAGAAGATCATCATCCTTATTATTCTCTTGCAACTCCTATCATACAGGAGAGAGGGGTTTAAGTCTTATTAAAAGAATATTTTGACCGGTCAAGTTATTATAACTCTTCACCTTTTGCGTGTCGATTTGATTTGCTAGAGACTTTGGCGTGCCGGTTCAATGATTTAATCCACTAGAAATTTATTCATTTATCATTTGTTGGTTTTTTTGTTAACTTGTCATACTCAAAATCGTCCATCAACGACACCCATGTCCTTATCTACCACAGAGTTACCAATCTTGAAGTTCAACTCGGTTATTCGCGGCTAGGGTAAACAAGTTGGGGAAAACTGGCTAACATTGTTGTTGATGGTTTATCCTTTTTTGGAAGTCAAGCCTCCTGAAATTTGCTACATTATGGTAGTTTTGTTAGCTTCCATCTGGAAGGTAGGGTAAATGTAGTGAATCTAACTTATTACCCTCACCTGATCCCACACTCCAACCTGCAGATCAGTCGAAAGTCAACTTTATCAAGTCTTCCAAACCAACCATTCATCTCTTGTGATCTTCCCTAAATTCAACATCAATTTCCATAAATCAAACGGATGTAATCAACCTGATACACAACCTAGAATAGCTTCCATTTTCTTATAATTTTAAAATTTCTTTCACTTCATGATTCACAAATACATATTTTCCTTTTAATTACAAAAACAATTAAAAGAAAACTTATAGAAATAAAAAAGATTTTTGATTTTTCTGAAGGATGTAGACTATCCGAATTACGTATCTCTATACACACAAATTCAGATCTCCAGCGGAAAATCTCTATCGAACTAGAAAATGTCATATATCGGTATGTGTGATTGCAAGAACCACGCATAATAATATTCACACTCAATCGATTAGATTTCTGTATGGAAATCTAAGCAATCCATATTTCAGAGAGGTAGTAAAAATGAAGAGATCACTAGATTGGAAACTCACCAAAACGTGTATTCGGAGTAGGGAAGAGGAGTCTTCTTTATCTAGAAGACTTAGACTCTACTCAACTGAAGTCCAAGTCACACTTAGTCTCACATTAAGTATGGACGTCTCAACTTTAAGTGGGAGCTCAAGTCCGACCAATCGGGTCGGGCCAACACAATCCAACAATTTCTTTTCAAGGAGAAGAACCCCACAACACCTCTGCAACGATAGTGGCAGCCTCTGCATCAGAAACAGAGGCTTCTCTAGCTCTTCTCAAAATCTCTAGCTTCAGAGCTCTCTTCTCTCTCTGTCTCAAACCTTCGCCAACCTCTAAATGTACAGAAAACCTCGCAACACAGCTCGCAAACGGATGCCTCTCCAAAAATCTCCCCTCTGTTCTTTGATTCCTTCTCAACACCTCCCACACAAACTCCCCTGTTTTTGTAATCATCGAATCGACCCATATCGATCAAATCCCCTCCCGGTTCTGATCTCTGCAACCCCACCAGTTTTCTAATCAACCCTTCTTTGATCATCGCTTCAATCGCTTCTTTTCTTCCAAAATACCCAATTTCAAGTACACAATCCATGGCTTGGACTTGAATTGATACTCCTTCTGAGCTTAAAAAGCTGATTATTTTTGGGATTTCTCCATTCGATTTGATTTCGTCGATGAGTGGGCTTTTGATTGATTTGATTAGAGAACAAAGAACTTGGATCGAAGAAGCTGAACCCATTGAGATTAGAGCTCCAACGGTCTGACCCATTAACACCTCACCCACGAACACATCTTTGTTGAATCGAACCAGAGCTCCTACAGCGAAAGCTAACTGTTCACGAATCCGTTTCGAAGAATTCAAGTCACAAAGAACAGATTCGAACAAAGAGAATACTTTCGATTTCAGAACTAAGTCTTGCAAATCTAGATTAAATCCTTGGGAGACTCGTGACTCGAAGTGGCTAACTAGCTTTACCTTCTCATCATCATCAAAAGAAGAAGCTTGGAGGACTTTAAGGAGGCTCTCTACGGTTTCTCGATCGATCCAAGCTTGAATTTCTGTTTCAATTGAGCCAGCAATTCGAGAAATCTCAAAATTGGAGACTTGACGATGGAGGAACGACTGAAGGCTATGGCCTTGATGTTGTTGAAGCCTATCAACGAGTGTCTTGAGGATGGAGAGGTGTTGAGAGAGGTCAGAAAGATTTGGATCGTTAGAGAGAATGTTATCCCCTTCGTTCTCGAGTTCTAGCAACGCTGTAATGGCAGACGAGTTGGATTCATCTTTCCTTGAAGTGGGTTTTCTCTTTAGATCTTCAGAAGCTTGTTTCAGAGCTTCTAAAACTGTCAAGACCTGTTGGTTCTCCAGCTCCCAAGCTTCGTCCATGGCTCCTCTTCAAGAGCTCAGAGAGAGAGAGAGAGAGGGAGAGCCTTCGTATATATGGCTGGAGGGACCAACTGTTAACGATCACGTATCGGTAATGATTATGAAAATTTCAGTTTTGTTGATTCCAGATGTTTTCCATGAGTACGTCGCGCATGTATGGATGTCTGGACCCACCAATCAATTGGTCAAAACTTGGACAATTTTCTCCGAAGTTGGGTCTGCTTTGATCAAAGTTTGGTGAACAGACGGCTAATATCATTCGATCAGAATCAGTTGCAGTTGAATGTGATCTAGACCGCTCATAGGGCTGACCTCTTCACAGTGCCTAACTGAGTAGATATAAGTAGTTATGACTATACTGCTTTCATGTTTGAAGGCCCTGTTTGTTTCAGCTTCTTAAGGTTAGGAAATGCTTTTGAGTGGAAAAATGCTTTCCATCAAGAGCTTGGAGTTCTTAACATCTGAGAAATGCTATAGATGTTAGATAGTAATTTCAAACATCTGAGAATACCCTTTTGTTGTATCTTGAATATGAGAATTGTTGTATCATGGAGTTCTTAATATATGAGAATTGCTATCTACATCTACGGATTCACACTAGATTCCACTATGTTTAAAAGCGCCAAAAAAGTTACAAAAATATATAACGGAGTGTATTATAAATACCTTATGTTTAGGGCTAACAAATAACTTTGTGAAATTACTATTTCACGCTCAGCTCCCAAACTCAATCGATGGAGACAAAATTGGATCAGCAGTACGTTTTTTTTTTTTTTTTCCTTTTTTTTGGGACTTCTTGGATACCTCTGTAGCATCAGAATTGAGTAGATTTGAGATTTTTATGATTGGATTTTTTTTAATTTTATTTTTTGTGTTAAAAATAGAGGTGGTAAATCCGACCTACCCGACCCATTGTCACATCCAACTGAAATCCATGGAATAGAGAATTGTAATTAACAGCCTCTCTCCCTTGAATTTGACAGCTTCAAAAACAGCTTACAAATAAATTATTTGGAATTCTTGTAAAATTTCAATTCCAATTCCTCAATGCACTCTCAAATGAAAAAATTGGAATTGGAGAACCCAATTCCAATTCCGGCCCCAACTCCACCTTTAATTCCACGAACCAGTCGGGCCCTTACATTTGAGCAAATAGAAGCTTTGTCATATCCACAAACCAAATAAAAAATATTTTTAAAAGAGGAACGCCCTTTGACATTCAATAATACCCTTTTGCTTATTTTTCTCATGAAATACAATTTTCAGTGCAAATATTTGATTCAAAACTCAGAACGATCTCACAACTCCAAAACCAATTTTTTATATAAGAAGATGCCCAAACAGGCAACTAAGAAACTGCAAGGCAAGGGATGGCATATTCGGATCTAAAGCATCTTGTAGTGGATCTAATAATCATCTAAAGCAACTAAGTCTTGAAATACTATATAGATATCAGCACAACCACGTTTGAGTAAAGCAAAAAAAATACTTCCCTGTTATTTTTTCGATTTCTGGCACCATTCTCAAAACGGACCGGGATCGTGGTGTACACTACAAGGGATTTCTTATGAGTAGACAGCTCCAAGGGTGAAATGGTATTTTCATCCCTCAGATGTAGAGGTGCAAAAATATCATTTCACCTTGGGGGTTATCTCTACACCACAGGAGATCCCCTGTGGTGTACACCACAGAGGATCCGCGCCCTCTTAAAATAGGGTTTTAAGTCTCGGGATCTTGCATTGGACCGGTCCCGTTGAATCCGGATCGACGATATCGACTGGACTGATGGTCGAAACAGCATTGCCAGATCAGCTATATCGGTCGGTATTAGACCGATCCAGGCTGATACATACTGGATTGTTGGTTTTATAAATTATAAATAAAATAAAAAAATAAATAAAAATAATAAAAATAAAAAGAAAATAAAAACTTTGGATCGATTGATTTGGATCGATATCGGTTGGACCGGTCCGATCCATAACCACTTGATACAATAGTTGTACCGTGGCTTGGGATCAAACCGGTCTTGGCCAATCTCAATATGGATCGGTCCGATCCTTGAAACCATGTTTCAAAATTGATTAAAATATAACTTGCAAACCGATTTTCTCGCAAGAAATGAAGAACCTATTAATGATGATTTATAAGGCCCATGTTGGCCCACAGAATGATTTATCCTCCAATGGGTGGTTAATAATTTGGTCCTCTTTTCTTTTTGACACACAAAAAAATAATCTGCTATTGTTGGTTATGGCTGGGGCTCACATCCTCTACAGCAAAGGGTTACAGCCATTTTTACAGCAACAATCTACATGGGGTACCAAGGGGGTACCCAATGGGTTTTGAGGGTACCGATGATGAGCCAATTTAAAAATTGATTAATTTAATCATAATATGATATGTGGCAAGGTCAATTGTGTAATTATACATCCAAAGAATGTATAAATTAGAATTTTGAATATTACCTAAAAAGTATATTTCGAAGAAAGCCCATTCAGGGAGAATCATTTTAAAATTAACAGTATATTTCGAAATCCTACTTAAGATAGGCTTGAAATCATATTCTCAAAAGAGAACCTTCAAAATAATTAAGCATTTATTAGGTTAGCTACCTCGAGAGGGTCAATTCGTCTTCATAAGTATTACAATGTCCCATATGAGAAATTATCAGTATAATGCTATTTCGAAGTTATATCTCGAAATAATCATTATTATGTATTTTGAGAATACATCTCGAAATAACCAAGTTATTATCTCAAAATTATTGACATTCTAAAACACCTTTTGGGATAATCATTTTTATGACTCAAAATCGAAGTCACTCACTTAAACATAGGGAAAATAAACATTAGACTTTTAGAAATGGAGGGCAGAGAGAGAAATAAATCCTATCAAGACTCTCGAAGATCTTGTAGCATTAAAGGACTTGAATCAATACATAACAATAACGTATCATCACGTTTATAACGTTATATTCATTAACATAACCAAACCTTTTGAAAGCATTTATTGAAACGTTGCATATTGAATTAAACGTTTTGAATATTGGATATTCAAATCAAACCGCTTGTTCAATCAAACATTGTCAATCCGGTCATGAAACGTTGCAAACAGTTAAATAATGAGTCTGAATCTATAAAAGAAGGATGAGGCAATACTGGTCGGGATCGGTCGGTATCGGACTGATCCAAGCCAGTACCGGTTGGATCCTTTATTTTATAAATTAAACAAAAATGGAGATCGGCTGATCCAGTCATTAGACCGGTCCAGATTGATATCGGTTGAACTAGTCCGATCCAAAGCCTCGCGATACAATAGTTATATCGTGGCTTGGGATCGAACCAATCCTGGCCGATCACGATCTGATCGGCCGATCCAATCCAGATCGATCCTTGAAACCATGTTAGGGAGTGGATATCGTTTAGAGCAAGATGTTGAAGCAACAGTTGTATTGTGTGTCTGTGCACGCCATGCGTCCCGACTTTAAAGGTATAATTGTATTGAGACACGTGACATGCATCCATACAAATATGTAAACGCATGGCGTACGTAAATGTAAATTGCAGCTGATGCTTCAACCATCTTGCTCCAAACAATGTGAGGCTCCGTATGACCAAATATCATAAACAAAAAAGTACAAAACACGCCTCAGTTTATGCATTTTTATGCAGTTTTACACACTAATTTCAGTATCTTTTAAAGGTGTCACCTAGGACCAGTAATAAAACCTTGCATAGTGGATCTCAAGATTTGTGATCAAGTTTCGCCTTCAAATCAAATAAAGAGACTTTATCACATTAAGGGATCCTACATTGTTGCAGCAACTTTCATTGGATGTTGTGATAGAGCTATTTTTACTGACCTACTAATCCAATTCATTCATTTGATAGGAGACTCTCTGGTTGATCATGTGTACAATGTTTCAACCTATATACTCGCCAATAAGAAATACATATTAAGTTTTTTATAATATTTATTAAAATTTAATATTTTAGATGTTATATTTCATTTTAATCTAAAATTAAAAAATAATAATAATAATAATAATTAAATAAAAAATAAACGATTAGACGGGCTCAGCCCATTTATTGATGGATTGGGTTCAGTTCATGATTTTCCAACTCATTAGTAATCGAGACAAACCCGATTACATATCAGGTTTTGCCATACATTAAGTGACAAATGTGTGTAAAAATGATACCCGATTACATATCAGGTTTTGCCATACATTAAGTGACAAATGTATGTAAAAATGATACTTGATATTGATCTCAATTGACTGAATGTACACATGAAAAATGGAGTTCTGCAAATAAGATTCCAACTAGTAAACTAAGGCTCTTTTACTAGACAGTAAGCTTGTAAATGGATCGGATCAAATTATGCTATATCCGAATTTGATCCGACTGTAAAATCTAAAAACCAGAATCCAATATCAAGTTCGTTAAGAACTCGGATATTCAAATCCGATAAGCAACAAAAGATTAAGAAGGCAGCAAAAGAAATTGCATAGTCACAAGATCAAACTGCATTGAAAAACAAAAAAAAACAAATAAAAAAAATAATTTGGAAGTCTCATTAACAAGCACCCTACTAAGCCTTCAAAAGTTTAACATCAAATGATGTCATACAACAATTTCCCCCTCTCTTCAGATCTTACTGTTTACAGTCTCAGTTCCTTCTTAATCTACAACACTAGAAGCTTGGGTATTGTTTGAATAATATACTGAAACAGTTTTGTACTCTAGGGGTGCTTTCCCTTAAAATTTGCCTCTAGCTTCAAACCCAGATATAAGGTAAGCAAGGACTAACCTGAGAACTTATTATTCAATTTATTTGAGGCTGCACATTCAAGTAAAAGTTTCTTGAACAGCTCTTCTCAGGATCAGGGAGAAAATCCAACCTCTGGTATGAAATAAGGATCCCTTGTTGTCGTCGCTGAGGTCTTCATTAATCAGATTGGTGGTCTTCATTAATCAGTTATCGCGGTATATTGGTTGTGGCATCCACTTGAGATGATAATTCAGCTTTCCTGATTTAGCCCCATCAAGGGGGACACTGTCCTTGTATTCCCCTTCTAATATGACCCTAGTAAGTGTCATGATGCATCTCCCCATATAGTCCTGCATGATCAAACACGACTGTTAAAAACTTAAAATAGGTAAAGTTAAAGAAAAAGCTGCTATGACCAAGCTGTGAACATGACATTAAAGTAACAGTCAGTATCATCCAGTGTTACAATACCCAATCCCACCTGATGGTCCAACAGGGTCTTACTACTATAGAAATGTCAGTGAAGTTAAATGAATCATCTTCTTCAAGAACCAGCAACTTTTCCTCAGCTACTGAACCAAACAGTTTGCTGAACCAACCAAAAGGTCCAAAACCATTCTCAAGAAATAGAAACACTTTCTGGAATTTCGAATCTCTCATTATTTTTATATACTACTGAATATAAACTGGTTCAACTAAATTTACCATGGACGCCGGTCTAACCAGTTTTTACAATGTGAAAAAAAAAAAAAAGGTCAATTAATAAAACTATTGATGTTAAGTATGACCTACAACTAATACATTTTGGTGATTACTTAAAAGAAGACGAAGAACACACATGTACATGTGCACAAACAAGTCAGGCTGTCAGCTATGCATCCATCTCTTGTATATGGCACAATTATATCCCAAATAGTTCAATATATGGAATATTGTCCCATCCACTACCACATCCAAGCTTTACATCATCCCTGATGGTTATGACTAGGAGTATAAATGGGATGGGTTCAGGATGCGTCTAGATTATGCCCATAACCAGACCTTATTCAAACCAAGGATTCCAGGTCTTACGGGTCTGCTCTGGGGTCGTCATCATCAGTCCCAGAATTCGATCTCGCAAACCTCAGTTCCCAACTGGTACCCAATTGGTCAGATAATAAATATGCGGTTTATTAATTAGATAAATCATAAATATATGATTTATTAGGGATTATAGAAGATCTGCCTAGTTTATTGAGCATAGTTGTTATAGTTATAATAAACAACCTAATTTGTTGTTTGAAAAAATAAAACTAAGTAGAGTAACTATATAGATATCATCATCATATGCCTTATCCCAAATAGTTGGTGTCGACAACAAGAATCTTGTTCCTCCATCCCAATCTATCAAAAACCATATCTCCCGTCAAATTACGAGTATGCAAATCTTTTTGATCGACTCCATTTGGGTCTTCCTCTCCCCCTCTTAGAACCTTTAATGATTTCTCTCTCACACCTTCTCACAGTTGATTCCTTTGGCCTTCACTTCACATGCCCAAACCATCTTAACATACATTCCTTTATCTTATCTCCTAATTAAGCCACACCCAAACAACCTCGAATACGTTCATTCCTCACCTCATATTTCCTAGTCTTGCCACAGCCATCTCAACATTCTCATTTCAGCAACGTTCATTCTATGCATTTGTTGTTTCATTGTTGCCCAACATTCTGATCCATATATCATAGCAGGCCTAATCGCTGTCCTATAAAACTTTCCCTTTAATTTGAGTGAAACATGTCTATCGCTTAACACTCTAGAAGCACTTCTCCACCGAAGACGGTTCTAATTCTATGAGCAACATTCATCAATATTTTCCTCTTTATGGATAATTGATCCTAGAAAACAAAATTGATTGCTGTTAGGAATCGCTTGATTTTCAATTCTTACTATTGTTTCGTCTCTACTATTGTTTGTGCTAAAGTTGCATTCCAATTTCCATGTACTCGATCTTTGTTCGACTCATTCTAAATCCTTTTGATTCAAGGTCTCCCTCCAGAACCCTAATTTTTCATTTACTCCCTCTTTAGTTTGGTCTACTAAAACTATATCATATGCAAAAAGCATACACCAAGGCACCTCCTCTTGAATACGAGTAGTTAATTCATACATAACTAAAGCAAAAAGATAGAGACTCATGCTGAACCTTGATGTAAACCTACCTTTATTGGGAACTCATTTGTTCCGCTGCCTACAGCTCTCACCCTAATTACCACTCCCTCATACATGTCTTCAATAACCTCAATGTATCTGATTGGTACCATTTTCCTGCTCAAAACCCACCAAATTAAATCTCTAAGGACTCTATCATATGCTTTCTCTAGATAACTAAAAACCATGTGAAGATCTATTGATTTTCAGACACCTGAGTTATTTTTCTTAACCTTTTCTCTATCACTATTTCCTATAATGTTATGGTATAATTTATAAGCTTAATTAAACGATAATTGATACAATTCTGAACATCTCCATTATTCTTATATATAGGTATTATTGTGCTCTTCGTTCAAGCATTTGGCATTTTTCTAGTCCTTCAAATTCCATCAAATAATTTGGTCAACCATGGTATACCAATCTCTCCCATGCACTTCCACACTTCAATTGGAATACCATCGGGTCCTAAAGCCTTTCCTATTTTCATCTTTGCCAACGCTCTCTTCACTTCTGAGACCTTAATTCTACAAATGCAATGTTCACTTACCTCTCTAATAACCATACTCTCACCTAACACACACCTATATGATTCTTCACCATTTAATAATTTTTGAAAATATTCTCTCCACCTTTCTTTAATCTCCTGATCCGTTACTAAGACTCTCAATTCCTCTCTTAATGCACCTAACTTGATCTAAATCTCTTGTCTACCCCTCTCTCAGTCTTGAAAGTTTATATATGTATTTCTCACCTTCTTTTGTACCTATATTATTATTTAAGTTATCATATGCCAGTCACTTTAGCTTCACTTGTTATCTTTTTAGTTTCTTTTTTAACATTTTTTATAATTTCCTAAGTTTTCTTGGTTCTCATTTCTTTCCTAAGTTTTAAAATAAAACATTTTTCTTTAATAATCTTTTGAACATTATCATTCCGCCACCAAGTCTCCATTTGGGATTGAATTTTACCTCTAAATTCTCCTAAGACCTCTTTCCCTATTCTTTTAATGCAGTTGGCAATTTCATCCCTCATTTGTGTAAGGTTTGTTTCTAGATCCCATGTTCCCTTCTTCCTTAGTTTATCTTTAAAAATCACTAATTTTTCACTATATAGATATAATTATGATTTTATTAAAATCTACAATTACAAATTCCAATGTTTATCTGCTCAAGAAACCCAACTAAAAAATAATTTATTGGGACTTTTCTCGTACAGACCAGGAACTGATCCTTGATAACTACTATTTTTACAAAATCACATCCATGCCTACTAAACAGGAATCCTTTGACACACCAAGTTATGACCAAACAATTGATAGGGCATGTATCACCAAGACATAACAACCAAATGGGCAATTCGGTTTTCGAGTTGATGGACCTTGGCCACATTATGGTGACAAACATTTGGAATCACATATTTTAGCCATTCTCAGACATCTACGTCCTGAAAGTTCCAAATCCAAATTCCTTTTTTTCCCAATGGTCTTTTTTTTATTAAAAAAAAAAAAAGGAAACCAAAATAAAGATAAATAAGGCAATTATAACACCTTAAGAGAACAATATCACTGATAATGCCTTATTCCAACTAATTAGAGCTGGAAAAGAATATTGTTCTGCCTGTCATCATCGTCAATGTGACCAGAGTTAGTGCTCGTCTTTTTAAACTTCAGTAGGGGCCTCATCTCAACTTGTCAAAATCATATATGGAGTTGGCATATGTTTTATCTTCAAATATTTTCTAACCAAATTCATTTGGGTCCTTTCTAGTCTTCTTCTCACCCCTTTGAATCCTTCAACTTGCATCATCTTGGAACTTTTCATAAGAACCTTTGTTGGTCTCCTTTTAACCTTTCTACACAATTTCAACCAACTTTTTCTTATTTCATACATAACAAAGCAAAGGGATTTCTGATATGTCTCACCAGGTTTAGTTACCTCATGAGAATGGTTTTCCTGCCAAGTAGAGCAATGATGTGGCCAATCCATACCATCCACCTAACATAAACCTCTAAATAGGCCAAATGGACAAGATTTCAATCCACATATTCCCATCGAAATGTACATCAAATCTTGTCATGTGTGATATCAGTCATTGAATTTTTAAGACTTTTTTATATCTGTTGAAGAGAGACACTAGGGAATGCTTTTTAGCCATATGGCTGATGTGTTTGAGGTTAAAACTTAGTATGTGAAGCAGGGTCATGAGGAAGGACATGTGAACAAGGTTCTCCGAATTATATGCCACGTGAAATTTGGTTCCAGGATTCTAGCTCTGATGAATCTCACATGTGTACCCAGTCTCCAGTAACAAACATCAAAATCTCTTTCAATGTGTCACAACATCATGGCAAGAATTAGGATATTTACTTTCTTTAGAGACCTAATTTTTTTGATTGTGTCAAATCCACCACAATGATGGAGATGCATGTCCTCAAAGACGACAGGCTCAAAATAAGATTTCTTGGCAGTATTAAAAGCCAGGTTGGATCTGTGTTGAATTCATAATTCATCACTCAAACCCAGTTTATTCACCAAAGGAAGTGCAAAGTTGATAAAATTTAATAGGGGGCGTTACCTTTCCAAATGTATCATGGTCCCATACTTCCAGAACTAGCATATCATGTAAGCCATCCTCAACGACAAAGTCAAAAGTTTGATTCCATACTGGATTAAGGCTGTCATTCACGACCTGAGAAAGCAACACAACTTTAGAATC
>JAUPMG010071922.1:0-13138 GCA_031762675.1 Pachysandra terminalis
CTCTTGTGACTTATTCGGCATGGAGATGCAAATCCATTAATGTGATGAAGTGACTGCTTGTGAGTGCTTTTGTAATGGATTGTTTTCTACTTTCTGCATTAGCAAAATTTAAGTGAATGGTAATACGGAGACCTTGCATATTGAATCCACGGTCGGGATGACCATTGGGCACTACTCTAAAAGAGTAATATGAATTGGTTAATGTGAATGGATATGCCAGTTGGGCATGGCTAGGGTGAGGAACAAAGCTGTCCAATAGGCCCAGACGTTTAATTGTCTATTGTTTAGATGTTTGGTGTCATGAACTGCGATGTGGGTCACAGAGGGAATTTCATGATGTGTGTCGTGATGCCCTTGAACACCCCCCCCCCTTGCGTGGAAGCGGGGTTCTAAATAAAAAAAAGGGTGGGGCATGACTTGCCCATGGGTTGTAAGTCCCTAAAATTGTGTTGTACACATAGAATCGACTAGTGACCTTAGTTCGAATGGATGCATGTAATCTTGCGAGATGCAGGGTGGGAGAGTTGGGATCATGTGTGCGGATCCAGTGAGCATGACAGAAACATTTGCGTGCATATCATGTGATTGTGAATGATTTATGATTGCGATTAGGGAAACTAGATTTCCTTATGAATGGGCATGGAGCATCTTGCATTGTGTAGCTACACAAATATAAGAGGGTTTGTAGGTATAGTACTCAGATATGTGAAGTTGGAGGAGAGAACTGCATTTGGTGATAATTTTTGTTGACTATTGAATGTGCTACTCGGTAAATTCTTGATAAGTATGTATTGTGAGTTTAGCTTATCCATTAGTGTATAGATAAGTCAATAGTAATCATATTAGAACTGTTTAGTCTTGGTTAACTCTTATCTCTTCATATCTATTTCCCTTATGTTTTCGCTGCTCATTTATTCTAGTTTGGGTTTCTGGATAGATGCCCAAGTTTTGTGGACCTACTCGCTGTCTTTATAGCTCACCCTCTTGGGATTATGTTTTTCAATTTATGCTGTGCACTCTATTAGATATAAGGATGGGTTGGGATAGAAGGCTTTCGCACGCACACATGAGTTGTAGTAGGTTGGGTAATCAATTAATCTTAATTTCTGGTTTACTTTGTTTATTGTTACTTACTTGTTTGCCACCTTGTGGTGAGGGGGTGAGAGTTGCGTCTCCAGATTCTTGAGGTGTCCCTTGAGGGTACACCCTGGAATCAGGTCGTGCCATCTTCTCAAGCACACTCTTCCCTTCTCTTTTCTTCCTCTTCTCTTTCTTTTCTTCTCTTTTCAACACTCCCACAAACCATACCTTCCTTCTTCCCTTTGATTTCCACGCACCTTTCTATTCCCCTTTTTAGATCTCAACGCAACCTACCAGTCATAGATATGGAAGGGTTTCTCTCATTAGAGTCTTTCCATATCAGAACTCCAAATAACAAGGAAAGGTGAAGTTGTTTACTCCCTTGCCACTAATCCTCAATTCAAATCTAAACTGAATTTACTAAACTTATCATGGGTTTAGACACAGGATCAAACAACCAAGACTAAGCCAAGCCCGCTCATCCCATCCCAGAAGCCCAGAACTAGTAACACTTAATTACACCCCAACTCCAATGCTTTACTAAATTATAGATTACCCCAACTCTACACTTTTGTTACAATAAGTATATTATCTACATGATAAGTTTATGATCACCCTTCAATCCTTTTATATTCATCCATCAAATTAACTTACTGGTTATTAATTCTTTCTTAAGTCAACTAATTCCAACTTCTTATATTAATTAGAGGTAACTTACAACCAAATCGAATCCAGAGTTTATCCTTAATTACTTTAATTCACTTAAATATTTAATTATAATTCGTTATATTGATTTGTAGGTTCATCTCACTACATTATCATTTCTGGACTTTTCTTAAGTCCTTCTCGTAGTGCCCATGCATCTGTAATTCATACAAATCATCAAGGGTTGATCTGGACTTCTGAAATCCTGATGAAATATGTTTGCTACGAATTATTGGGATTTTTTGGCATTTTTTTGGGTTGCCACTAATTACGGTCTGACCCAGGATTGACCGAACCATCGACCAAAAATCACATTTATTGTCCAAATTCCTTGGACTAGCACCCGAAGTTAGGAGGGAACAAAAATAAGGAACCAAATTCGGTCGACCGAACCCAGCGACCGAAGCCCAGTAGCTCCCATCTTGGGTGGGTTGCTCGGTCTTGGCTTGGTGATGTTATGATGTTAGTTTTGCCTAGGCAAGTCTGTATGAGTGTTTGTGCAACAAAATGATTTAATTGCCTCTGTTTTGGTTTGATGTGACCTATTCTGGTGTGTTTTAGTCTACGAGACTATGTGGAGTGTGATACATGTGTAATATGGTTGTGCATGAGGTGTTTGTACTGTGGATATGTTTAGTTTGTAGATTACTTGTGCTTTGTGTGAGGTCCCTTGTGACCAGGAATTATTTGTAAGTTTTAAGAGTGATCTCAGAAGGTTCATTGTGTTATTTCAAAACTCCCAAAGTGAGGAAGGTTTGGTAATCTAAGTGTGTGTGCTTTCAAAACTCCTAGGAGGGTCTGATATGTTGGTATGGGTATGAGTCTGTTTAGGGAGATTTCTACCATGGGCTAACATGTTCGTTAAAGGAAATGTGGTGGTTCTACCATGGGTTAACATGTCCCCTAAAAGGAATGTGGTGGTTTCTACCATTGGTTAACTTGTCCCCATAAAGGAAATGTTAGGGTGTTTTCCTACCTTTGGGTACCCAATCCCTGAAAGTAAATTGTTAGTTGTGTTGTGGCACATTCCTTGGGTAGTGTCACATTCCACTCCTAGGGGGTAAACTTATCCGTGGTTCTCACTAGGAATTTGTAATCCAACTTTCACCCCTTCACAGGAGGTGGCAAACCAATGAGTAACAAGAGACAATAATAATTCATAATCTAAATTTTAGATATATGTACAATACCAGGATCCTTGTTAACCAATTAAGGGTGATTACATCCTAACCCAAGTCCAACAACTTTATTCTCAGAGATTCGCAGCTTAACCTGAAAATATATAACAACGAGGGTGAGCTTGAAAGCTCGTGAGTAGACCCATAATACCTAGGTATTTACTCAGAAAATAGACCAATAACATAAATATGAAAATCCATGTTTTATTCCTTAACATTTACATGTCTCAGTTCTTAACATTTATACATATATCAATTCTAAACATTTATATGTTTCAGATCGTAACACTCATATTATAATATATCACACCTAACGCAGTTCACTTTTCCATTCTCACTCCATGGATACATGCTATGAAATAATACTTTGGTTCATTTCTTTGTATGCAATGTCATGATCAATCAATTCATCATCCCAAACGATGATAGGTACAATACACATGAAATGAAATGCATGTTGTTGCAATTATGATCGCTGGATATCCATGTTAGATCCCTACTGAGCCACATATGCATATTTACAAATCACATGTACCAATCCTGGTTAAGGCCAAAAGTAGATTCTGTGTGTACAACATAGTTTTAGGGCCTTTAAACCCATGAGATTCTCTTGTCCCACCTTCATTTTTTATTTAAGAAAGTGCGACAATTATCCAACAGATTACTCACATCACATATGCATACATACTCTCTTGATATATATATATATATATCTGTGTGTGTGTGTGTGTGTGTGTGTGTGTTAGGTCCTCACTCTTATATATACACAATCCTGGTATATATATATGCGTGGCAATCCAGGACAAAGGGGTAGCTAATCCCTCTCCCAATTCATTCTTTGACCTATCTCTAGTCCTTTCAGGACTTCAATGTTTCATCACTCTTTAGCACTCTTATTTGAGTCAATTCATTCTCACATCATCCCTTTGGTTTTCATCATAAAGAATCCAAAGTCTAGTTGGGTCATTGGGTTACCTATCGGGGTCTATAATGCATGAACAATTCATTTTATGCATGCCCTCATCACACAATCCACATTTTCTGCATAGATATACAAATCTCACATGAACATTGAATAATATCCATACTTTGCATTCAAATGAGTATATCACATGTCATTGGATATGATGAATTCTAAACACACATACATAATATTCCATGTGTAATCATTCATCCATTTCAATTATATATCTAGTACGTGTAAGTAAAATTGTAAATGATCATAAGTTACTACCGTTATTAGCTTATATTCACTTCTATATAAGTCATGGATTTACACTTCCATGTTACATCACATCTTGGAATCATTCATAATTTCTCCATTTTCATGTATCATGCTCATTCATAATAAGATAAGTAATTAGGATTAAGTATATCCTAAATCTGACATCGTTTCTACCTCTAACTTCATAACCACGTCTTATGCACATTCTTAAGCATGTGTATCATTTCATTATTCATTTAATCTAGTGTATTAGTGTATTCATTCACACCACAACTCTAGTAATTCAATTTAATTAAGGTCTTTACTTACCTCTCATCATTATGTCTTATGCTTAATCTTAAACATGTACATCATTTCACCTTTCATTTAACTATCGTAATAATAGTCATTCACATCACAATTATAGTGAGTCATATAGTCAAGGTCAATACTTTTTTTTCTTTGTGAAGAGTCAAGGTCATTACTTACCTTACATTACATCTACTGCATATATATACATATCAGAGTAAGCATCAACTAAGATTACCTCATACAACCATTAGGATGAATTCACTCATCTGACTAGAATCAGATTTCACATCCACCTAACTAGAATCAAATCATATATCCAACTAGGATTAGTCCACACATTCAATTAGGATCAGTTCACTTTTCCCACTAGGGTCAATTAACATGTTCATCATAACTAGTTCACATAGCCTTCTAGAATTAGTTCACACATTCATCCCGAATCCATTCACATATTCATCTAGCATAAATCCACATAAGCATCTAAAGTTAATTCACATATTCATTTAGCACCAGTTCATATAATCATCTGAAGTCAATTCATTCATTCATCTAATATTAGATCATATAATCATTTGACCTAAATTCACATATCCATTCAATACTCATTATCATTCATCTCGGATTAATTCACCATTTCATCTATGATTAATGTACATACACATCTAAGGTCAATTCACATCCTACTAGGATCAATCTTTATCATTCACACAAAATATTTAATGCATTAGTTTTGTATGCATTTAGCTCTAAGAATATCATGTGTAACACCCATACGCCTTAAGAATAAATATTTGTGTCATTAACCTGAGTTGTCTCAACTCTCTCTATGTTTAAATTCACTTCATAAGCTAATTGTCTTCCAGGGAATTTCCTAGGCAAGTAGGGGACATCTAGTCTCACATTTTATTAATTATTCCACAACTCATAGTTAACCCAATCATGACTAACACCTCACTTTAAAGGTTTCACACTTGTTCCAAAGTACCATTTATACTTAATCTAGGTCATAGGCTTTTCCACTAGGGTTGGTAATCTTACTAGCACACTAATATTACACCATAGATGATTAACAATTTCCAAACCTGAAACCACTTCACGTACCAGTCTTAATGCCTTCATATATCAAAGTTAAACTCAAAACCCCTAAAGTTCTACCTGGCCGGTCAGTAGGGTACCAGTGTGCCAGTGGTGTAAGGCCCTTAATTAAGTTGGTCGGGGACTGTGGCCAATGGCACCGTCGGCTTGGTCGATGTCCTCATAGGTTTGATCGTTGGCCCCGTCGAGTCTACCCCAACTTTACAGTACATTGAGAAATAAGAATATAGTTCCTGTCGGGGGGACCACCAGTATACAGGTGGGTCTACCCTAGCCCTATTTCACACAGAAACAACCCCTGTTGGGGGCACTCACCGGTATACCAGTGGGTCCACCCGTGGTCATGAATCCAAGTTTTTACTTTTTTGGTTAATTGTCTATTTGACTTGGATTTTTGGTTGGTTCTTAATTAGAACTTAATTCCTTAACACATCTCATCATTTTGTGAATATTTCTCATACACATAAGGTTATTTATCCATAATATCCATATTTGGTATTAGAAACACATCTTTTGTCTTTGCCCTAATTCTAGAACACAACACTCCATGCATCATATACTTTGATATCTACTTATCCTCATCACATTAGAGATTAAATTATTGAACTAGGGTACTGAAATCTGGGTTTTTATCCAAATTCCCATGAATTGAAAGTCCACTCACCTTAAAGATTGATGTAGCCATGGATTCATTCGAACATTTGTTGTTCCTTCATATTCCCTTTGATTTTTTGATCAATCTCTCTCTTCCTTGCTCTAGGTTGGCCTCCCTTATAATTTTCCATTAACATTAGGGTTTCTTAAGTTATAAGGAGTATTTATACTCTATCTTAAGTGTAGGACCTGTTTGGTTGGGTCCTTATGGGTTTCACTTATGTCTAGTGTATCTGGTTAAGTTAACCCTTTGGGTATGACTCTTTTACTAATTCTAGTTAGTCTTCCAGGTCAACAACTCTCAAAATTTTTTAAGAGGGTTCTCATACAACATTAATTCTCATACGGTTGAATTACTAATTTACCCTTAGTCCTTCAAGTAAATTACCAAAATACCCTTTCTTAATTTTGAAATTTGTTTTAGGTTCTTACAGGTAGCATTACCTGACGGAGAGGTGAGTGTGATTCCATGGTTAGGCTAGGCCTAACAACCCTGCATTGGATACATTTCATCATCTTCACTCCATCATGAGCATTGTGCATCATACCATTCATCTCATGAGCATTCTTGTATGTGTTTGCCATTTCTTCATCTGATTGCTTCATGTTTGTGTTCAATTTCATTGATTATGTGTTTGGGATGTGGAATGTTGTTTGGTGGCTGAATGTTGTGTTATCATGAATAAGAACTATGAATTTAGTGGATTATAAGAAGTTGTGTTTCAGCATGATCAAGATCATGAGGTTATTGTTTTATGAGATGTTGTATTTTAGCATGATTAAGAGCATGAGGTGCTTGATTTATGAGAAAGTGTTTCAGCATGATTATGATCATGAGGATGTGGGTTTATATGACAGTTGCGTTTAATATGATTGTAGTTTTGTAGTGATGGTGTGTGAGAATGTTATGAATTACCATGTTTATAAATATGATATTGGAGTATGTGAGTATTATGATGAGAATGTGGTTTAGGATGACTATATTATTGTGAGAATGGTTATAAGCTTGTTAACGAGAATGATTGTAATATATATGTATTGTCGAGAATTGCATGAATATGAATGTTATTATATGACTTTGAAAGTTGTTAGAGTAGCTTCCTTGGATTTACCTATTGAGCCTCCAAAGCTCACTCCTACTTGAAACAGGTTATCCTCAAGAGTGATGGCTTGACCTGGTGAGTTGCTTGCTGGACATATGATAGTTGCTACTGTGGACTTTATGAACAATGCGACTTTATTTAGTTTTGACTTTATGGATTAGACTTAATGTTTTGACCCTTTTGGGCAACCGGTTGTATTTGAATTTATATTGGTTTGGAGAATTGTTTAGATTTATTCTCAAGTAATTTAAGGATCAAATTATATGAGACTTTTGCAGGTTATTTTTATTTTTTTATTTTTATAACTGGGGTGTCCGGGCCAGTTTGCGAGCACCCGGGTAAACCTCCAGTGGCCCCAAGTGAAACGGTATCCCGCCCCCAGACCTGATGCTTCATGAGGCACCAACGGAGGACAAGAGCATTATGAAGATATTAGTCTTGATAAGAACATTAATGGATGGCTTTAGTAGATTTGTAGTATGATTTATTGGCTTTCTTGTTTTTATTTGATTTTATCATTAGTTCGGATCAGATTTGAGAAGCTGGTAGGATTTTGATTGAAGCACGAGACTAGGAGTAGTTTATTTCCACTGTTTGTGTGATTGGATATTTTTTGTACTTATTTTAATTCCAGAATTTTATAATTATCTTAACGGATTCAATGTTTTTGGCAATGTATTGACTATCACTCCCATAAGGAATGGGGTGAGAGTCATATTTTGAATCTTTAAGGACTCCAATGAGATCTCTAGGTTTGGGATGTGACAAAGTTTGTATCAGAACCTAAGTTTTATGTTTTTAATATATTCCAAAAGTCTTTGTGTGTTGATTTTTAAAAGGTTTTGTGTGCTGATTGCTTTCTTTACTACTAATACTTGTTTGCTAACCTGCATGTCAGGTGGAGGATCAGAAGAAGCGAGAAGGGAACTAGAAGAGGACATTCAAGGTAAGAATCTACAACTCTATTAACCAGGTAAGCAAATTTTGAGGATAAAATTTTCTTAAGGATGGTAGAATGTAATAACCCAAACTAAATCAATGGGACTAATGTGTAATTAACAAGAAAATAGGGAGTAATTTAAAATTTTATTAAATTAGTTCCTTAGGATGCCTTTGACTTGTTGTGATTGGTGGGTCGTACGGTAGGATACTAAGTGCAAAACATACAATTATAAGTCTGACAAGTTATAATGAAGGGTTAGGATTTCATAGGAATTCTTAATATAATCTAATGGATGAGATTCAATAGGAGTTAATACCAGTTCGAATTTAACAAGGATTCAAAATTAGAAAGGAATTATTATTAGTTCAACTAAAACAAGAACTCTTAATCTAATGCTCAAGATTAAGTAGGACATTACTAATTTAATCTAAGGGTGGAAAACTAATACAAAATCTAAACTAATAAGGACTCCTAGACTAAGTTACACTAAGAACATAAATCTATATAAGGACTAGGCATAAACGTATGGACCATATTCCAAGGGAAGAGAAGAAAGTGAAGAAAGGTGCAACAACTAAACTAACTTTGGAGAAGCTTGGAGTTTGAAGAATTGCAAAAGTTTCAGACCGTGAAGAAGAAGAAGAAGAAGAAGGGCACTCAACCGAGAGATTTTTGGGTTGAGTCAGTCGACTAGCATTCGATCACGCACCCAACTTATACATAAAAAATTATTTTGGGTGTTGTTGGGTTAGGCGACCAACAAACCTTAGGTCAACCGACACTTGGCCGATCTTTTGTGTTTTTGATTTTTGATTACTAGCTAGCCAATCGAGAAACTTCAATCGATCGTGAGGTCAACTAACTGTTGGCTCGGTCAAGGGTTGACCGCCAATTTCCAACATCATTTGATTGTTATGCAATTTCACCAGCATAACTAAATTACATAATTGAGATTGTTTGTGGTATTAGAATTTGATTTTGATATATATATATATATATATATTTAACATAAATTATCGATTGAAGAGACTTTTGCTATGTTTGCCCAGCATGTGTATTTTTATTTTGATTCTTATCATCTTAAAACATATTATGATCATATTTTATAGATTCTATTATACATGTTCATATACACAATTGAGTGCTTAGTTAATTGCATAATTCACAGTGCACAGCATATGCCTATGGATTAGCTAGACCTTAAGTGGGTCTAATGCATTGACTTGACCCCATAATTCTATATTTCTGGAATTTATGAGTATAACCGAGAGCTATTGTAATATGGAAATTACAATATAAGTGAGGAAATCCCAGATGGACTATTTTGCATGTGTTAAAAGACTCACGATCCCAATAGACCAAATTTGATTCTTGTCTTGCGAGGCAACTGCTTGTCTTGTGGACAACAGACCGAGTGAAATTCTGTTAGTAGATCGAGTAATGAACGATTCACAAGAAATAATTCACATTGGTGAAGCCTTGGGATACGTTCCCGTGATCGGAAATAAGGTATGGATATTGTGGCCATGAGGTCGGATGAATCCTTAAAAGTGCGGTGCACACGTAGAATAATCCCTATTATGGTCGTTTATTCAGGGGATGGATCGATTTTAGGACATACACTATTCGAATGCCAAACAACATGCATATTGCATATCATATGATTTTGCTTGAATCACACATGGTGATTATATATATTGTTGCATGAGCGTGCATTGCATTCATTAATAATTTAACCAGCATATCTTATTGCAATGCACATCAAAACATATCATATTGCATGGTACATCACATCATATCATATTGCATATAGTAATATTCTATTTTTGACTATGAGAATACCAATGGATAGTGGATTTATCCCTAATTCATTCTTAAATATTGTTTTGATTTGTTTACATACAAGCTAAGTGTAGCTTATGCTTTCAGGCAACCATATTTCAGGATTTATAGATGAAGGACAACATGTAATAACCCAAAATAAAATAATTGGGTTAATGTGTAATTAATAAAAATATAAGGGTTAATTTAAGATTTTAGTAAGTTAGCTACATGGTTGACTTTTACTATTTATGATTGGTGGGTTGTACTATAGGAAACTAAGTGCTTCACACACAATCACAACTCTTTAAGTTATATTGTGTGGCTAGGATCTTGTAGGAACAATTAAACTAATTTAATGGTTAGGATTAAAAGAAAGGATTTTCAATCTAAATAGGATTAAGTTAGGATAAAGTCAATGATTAGTTCATCTAGACCTAGGACACTTTAAATCTAAAGGCTAGAATTAAACTAATCTAATAGCTAGGATTAATTAGAGAATTAAAACCAATCCTAAACTAATAAAGATTAAGATTAGATAAGGTTAACTTATAATCCAACTACACTTAGGATACTTAAAATCAAAGGCTAGGATCTTGTAGGAACTTATTAACTTAATCTAAGGGTAGAGATTAATTCACTAATCATAATATGATAAAAACACTTAGATTACTAGGGACTAATAACAAAAATCTATATAAGAACACCCTTGGACGCGTGAGCTATAAATCTAAAAGATAGAGAGAATAAATAGTTACAATAGATGGAGCTTAGAGTTTCAAGTTTGGAGCTTGAAGTAGAAGAAGAAAGGTGTTCTACTCAACACCATTAAAGTTCAAGGTAATTATTTGGATTAAGTTGTATTTTCGATATGAACTAGGTGCCTATGGCATATTCATTGAGTATGACATAGCACGATCTTAAAAATCTATTTCTTTTATTCTTTCCCCATGAAAACATGATAGCAAGTACTATTTTCTGGGTTTGATTCCATGCTAGATCAAGGAAGAATTGATAAGTTGTTTATAATGTTAATCTGAGTTTTGTTCGAAATTGAATTTCTTGGTGTGTGCATAGATAAATTAATTGCTATAAAGGACATGAAATATGAAGAATTTTGAAATTTGGGCGATCTGGGGAGATAGGCAGCCTCACCAGTGTAGCAGTGAGTGTGCTGATCCCACCACTGGGCTAGGTCGGCAAACTCACCTTGTACTATGAGTGTACTAATATCCAAATACAATATAATGTTTGATTTTTGGAATCTATTGCTCATTAGGAACACAGTAAAAATTTTTTGAGGTGATTCTGATAAGTATACAAATTGTTATGCCTAATTTACTGAACATACGTCAAAACTAAAAACACAGGATAATGCATACTATTTGGTGTGCCAAGAGGGTACCGGTATATCGGTGAGTGTGCAGATCCCCTCTGAACACTTTTTTGTTAGTATTTGGTGTACTGTTGAGCACCTGTGTAAGGAACTAAATCCACTAAAAGAATGTATCATAGGATTTTATATAAATTAATAAACATTTTCCAAAATTAATCATATAGTTTTTAAAGCCAATTTTAGTTTGGGAAGTTTTTAAAACAAATAGTTTTCGTTAGGGGCTTATGTGCAATTTATTGGATTATTGGGGTACATTGTGCTATTACTAAAAATCTAGGAGATTGAGGATTCGCATTGGATCGTGGGAGCTGTCGTGGGAGCTTTGTTTGGAAATGGAAAGAGATTGAGGGGGAGGTTTCCTTTCCCACTCTCACCTATTCCTATACCTCTTGTCTTCATTTAGGGATGGTGGGAGAGAATAGAGATAGTGATAGAGAATCTAAATCTGAGAAACTCAGCCTGGGACATTTCTCCCATGCAGCCCATAGAAAAGAAGGAAGAAGTAAGGAAGAGAAGAAGAAGAATAAGAGTACCAAGAATAAAGAGAGAGCATAAGGTAAGTTAATTTTTACAGTATAGTCTTCTTATGGATTTAGATTCAATTTTGTTCAAGTTCCAATGATTCATGATTTCTAACATAAGATTAGTTTATTTGTTAAAATAGTGTTTAATATGTTCTAATCCATGTTATATTATTGTAAGAATGATTGTGTGAGGTTTGGGTTTAAAAAAGTTAGGTTTGAGATAAAAAAGATGGGTTTCCGTTACCCAGATTTAACCCAGATCGTGAACCATTGGTACGCAACGGTACACCGGTGAACCTACCGACAGGGAGTGATTTACAGGTTTATTTGATCCGTTGGCAGGCACTGGTACACCGGTGAGTTTGCCGACAGCTTGTAGATTTCTCAGGGTTCAAACCACCGGTAGGCACCGGTACACCGGTGAGCCTATCGACAGGGAGCCTGATTGCACTGAGATAACCCCACCGGCAAGCACCGGTACACCGATGGTGCCATCTCAGGGGCACAGTATGTTAGACTTTATTGGATCTTATGGTGAGTAATGTGGGGCTTATGCCAATTGTTTGGAATATGGATTTCGGAGTCAGGTTTGATCAGAAGGCTCAAGCCTACTTGCGGGGTGTGAACTTGGTACTCCATGATGCTTTGTGACCATCACTTCACCTTAGACTTGACCACATTGGGTATTATGACCCACTTGAGTTGGTAGCTTGGTTTGTAACTAATTGTATTGTTTTGAGAACATCATAGGAAGCTTATGATGGTTCCCAATCGGATTATCCGCGTGTATGGGCGCATGGATAGTTACCGTTGGTAGTCTTCATTTGGAGTCCTAGCTAATATGCACGCATGCTAGGCTGCATTGACTGTTAAGTGTGCCCGAGAGGTCCTAAATTATGGATTATCCTTGAGAGGTTATCCAATTGGGTTGACTACATTCCTTTGGGTTGAAATCTTCCATTGAAATAAGGTAGGATACTTGCGAGTTCCAATACATGTTCACTATCCCTTGAGTACTGTACACTCATAAATTAGTACACGGTTACTGTCACGCCGCAAAACCTGACACAACTTCCCATGTGGAAAGAGCGCAGATTCCAAGGCGCAACCTTCGGGATTCATT
>JAUPMG010071933.1:0-13138 GCA_031762675.1 Pachysandra terminalis
ATGGTTCTCTACCTCTTTTTGTGCACCAACCCCCTCCCTCAACCCCATACTTTGCACTGATCACTACCCGCCATAACGCGCCCTCCTCTATCTCAAATCTCCAAAGCCATTTAGCCAATTTCACTAGATGAAATTTCTGCAATTCCCCATTACCTGTCCACAAGAAACCCCTTTGAAGTTTCTCTAGTCTTCTTGCAACATATGTTGGAATTTTCAGCAAAGACAAAGTATGATGACAGATTTGTCAATGAACTCTTAATGAGTACTAGTCTTCTCCCTTTAGATAAGTACCTTGCTTTCCACAATGCCACCTTTTTTTCCGACCTTTCTTTCACCGTATTCCACACGCTCTTATTCTTATATTTAGCCCCCAAGGGAAGCCTCAAATATTTGAATGGCAACGATCTGATCTTGCATCCCAGCCATTTTAGATTACCTGTGTTTCCCACTCCTATTAATTCAGATTTTGCCAAGCTAATGAGAAGTCCTGACACCGCTTCAAACACACCAAAATACATCTCAATGCCTTCAAATCAGATTGATTGTTTCTACAAAAAATCAGCTTGTTGTCCGCAAATTGGAGATGCGAGATACTAGGGGCTGAATCCTTCACCTTTAGGCCTTGTAACATTCCAAGAACCTCTGCCTGATTTATCATTTTACCCAACCATTCCACCACCATTATGGACAGAAAAGGAGATAACAGGTCTCCTTGTCTAAGACCCTTTGACATCTTGAAATAACGGACCGCTGTCCCATTCAACAAAATTGACAAAGAGACCGTCGAGATGCAACTTTTTATCTATCTAATCCATTTCTCCCCATGACCCACCTACTCAAAGCATAGAATAAAAAAGGCCAACTCACGTGGTCATAGGCCTTCTCCATATCGTCCTTACACAACAATGCACTCTGCCTTTTTTTTTTTTTTTTTTTTTAAAGTTGAATCAATGCATTCATTAGCTATCATCACACCATCCAAGATTAAACGTCCACCCACAAAAGCACTTTGAGAATTTGATCTCACCAAACTGATGGGGCGAAAATCTTTAATATCTGTTGCTCCTCGCTTTTAGGAATGAAAACCAAAAAAGTTGCATTAGCACTTCTTTCAAAACTGCCTTTTTTGAAAAATTTTATAAACACCCTCGTTACATCCTCTTTTACAATCTCTCAACACTTCTTATAAAAAGCCATAGAGAAACCATCCTGTCCTGGAAACTTATCTCCCTCCATACTCATGATTGCTTCCCTAACCTCAACTTCAGAAAAACTCATCTCTAAACCCCCTGCTACCTGAACTAGTAATGTTTCAAATTCCAATCCCTCTAAAATTGGTCTAAAACAACTCCATTCGACGAAAAGGGTTGTATAATAGTCTTCAATAGCTTTCTTGATTTCCCCCTCCTTATTCATTACCGTCCCGTCCACTTCAATTCTTCTAACTGTGTTCACTTTATTCCTTGTATTTGCCATCTTATGAAAAAACCTTTTATTTTTATCTCCTTTCAGCCATAAAGCTCTAGATTTTTGTCTCCAGCAAATTTCCTCCATTCTTGCAACCTTGACAAGGTTCTTCTTTAGATGTACTCTCTCCCTTCTCTCCTCGCTCCCCATATTCCCTTTATCTTCTAATACATCCAACTTCTGTACTTTTTCCAATAGATTCCCCATTTTGTTCGCCATCCTACTCAATTTGGTTTTGTTCCATTTTTTAACTCTTCTTTTAATAGCTTCAGTTTTCTGCAGAACACAAAACTCCACGATCCTCTAACATCAAAACTATTCCACCAATTCTTCGCCAGCTACAAAATTATCCTCCTCCAGCCACATATTTGCATGCCTCTTTTTCCTATAGCAACAACATTAAAAATCCAGTATCCAAGTATATAAATAGCTTTCCATAGTATCACATCCACATCTACATCACATATAAAATTTTTGAATCATTTAATTAAGTTTTAAGGGATTAAAATCGAAAAATACATGTTTCCGACTTCTTTCGGCTTCATCCATCATAAATCCCTTAAACTATGTCAAATGCATGTTGGTGCATCAAATAGATCCATTAACATGCATTTTCAACTTAATAGAACTAGATTTATGCAAAAAAAAGCAATTTAAAACAAGAAAGTATGAGATGTTAGACGTACATTACAAATCTTCAAAATGATGTTTTAATCCTCCACTTCCCCAAGGAAGAGAAGATTGGGGATGGAAGACATTCTCCTCTGTTTTCAATGTATGGTTGGGCAACAAACCAGAAGGAACTAGGATCGTCAACAGTGTGAATGAGGAAAACATACAGATTCTGAAAGTATACCTAGTGAAAGCCTTTGAAGAGCCTCAACAGCTTACCTGTCTAAATCAAGCAAGATTCAAGGGAGTCAACACACGTACCTGCCTAAACCAATCCATTACCAGAAAAATATGGATTTTTGGCTGAGCCATATGTTACTGGGTTGGAATCCACTACTGAAAATGTAGTTGGAAATCAAGAAAGAAGTGGGGTTGCAGAACAATCAAATATTTTTCTATACAGAAAAATAGAGCAATAACAAAGGTTAATAATCTTGGCTGGAGTCCCTGAGTTATCATCGAAGATGTGTGGGAGCGAGTTAAGGGATGAGATAGCGCTATTTTGTGTACCGTAAGATATTCAGGGGAGGGTTGGGATAGGATTGGAGCAGACCTAATTAATTAACAGATTATTATGATCATAAAAAAAGTTTGTTAGCCCTCATCAGATTGCTGATAAGGAGGCTATGTTGTCAATTGAATCCATAACAGAATGGGATTACTTTGCAGTACGAGGCTTTCTCAAGAATAAGGGTCATATGCTGCTATGGAAGTGATCGGAGGTGGTTTTTGAGTGGTTGCCAAAAAAAGAATCCAATAGGGTCGTAGATTTATTTAGTTGGGTTACTGCATTTTATGGCCCTCTTTGGTATTTCAGGCCTTGAGTGCTTTGTGGGGGAGCTTAATAGGTATTGGAGACGGTAAGTTAAGGGACGCAGATCCTTCAGTCGCCAAGACAAAGGTCGCAGAGGGGAACCTATGGAATAATCGGGAGTGGTGGAAGTGGGACTCAACGGAAAGTGGTGTTAGTGCATATCAAATGTACATTGTTAAGAATGCAATCAATGGTGTCTGCACTTACAAAAGAGATGAGTAAGTGGCTGGACGGAGAAGATGATGACGTAGCAACGAGGCTCCCATGTGTCATGTGCAAGAAATTGCTGGTTTACGCAAGGAGAGATTCAAATTTAAATAGCATTCCTTTTTGCTCAATCATCATAGATGCCAAGAACATGGGTTTGGTCGAGATAATCTATTTAGAGAGGCATGTGAGAGACAAGGTAGAAGAAAGGCTCCGTTGGCAACCCTTGGACAAATACGTCTCAAGGTCCATTCTAGGGGGCAAAGGGGAAGGCTACGAGGAAGGACCGAACTCAGGTCTAGAAGGGGGCCTAGAGGGCCTGGCCCACACAACACAGTAGGGACAGGTCTAAATTGAGAGGCCTGTCATGTGATCTGGTTTGGCTTATTCGACAAGAGAAAAATGGTAGGTGCCAAACATGAAAAGGAAGGGCAGCGTTATAAGCTCTAGTAGAAAAAGAGGGGAGGAAAGATTTTAGATCTTCAGATATGGAGTTTTAAAGGGAAAGTTATCCACATGATGGATAGACTTGCACACAATCGTGAAGAAAGTTTTGCGGTAAAGGTATCACTGCTTTGAAATAGACCGTGCTCTATTACCATCTTCCCCAACATCAATGAAGTAGAATCGCTGGAAACTAGAATACCATATTTAAATTGACTGTGTAACAACACTACTAAGCCTGCTTGAGGAATGAAAACACAATGAAAGATCAAAGGAATGCTTGTGATTGGAGGAGTAAACCTGAGGGTGAGATAGTTATAAAGGTTGATCCCCAACCAAAATGTTTCCTTAAAATGTAATCCCACCCCGCTACTCACAGTGTATCTGATATGAGAAAAAGAGGAAAGAATGCAACTGATACCTTTCTAAGGGGATGCAAGTGTGTTGGTGCTAACTACTCAAGTATACCAGCCATTTGGGTCCATCTTGTATTTGCTCCAAATGATAAAGTGACAAATTAGAGGGTTCCTTTGGGAATCATCACAACCATTTTGATACATGAACACATTTCTCTTCTGACCTATGTTACATGGATTTGCCCATCAGCCTCATCAATCGCGTGTCCATAAATGTGGACACGAATTAAGGCACTAACATGGCATAGATTCGCCAAGGCTTGCACAGAGAAGAAGAAGAGGAGAAGACTAACTTTTCCTCTTTGTTTGTCCTCCATTTATTCGTGTTATAGCAGGCTACCTTTTCCTAATCTCGATTATAGCAGAAGAAGGAGAAGAGAACTGACCTTCAATCCCCTAAGCCCTCTATTTATTCTTCTCTCAGACTTTTAATTACAATTTTGCATTGATGGCTTGTAATTACAAGTTTCCCACCGAGATTTTGTGGATTACTTGTAATTACAAACCTGCCATGGAGAAAATAGTTTTTTGAAAAAGATAATTAAAAATTTAAATAGCCGAGTCGTTGAATATTTTTTTAGGGTTTGCCAAATCTGACACCTCGTATCGGTGTCAGACTATGGCACACGTTCCCTTATCCATGCAACATAGCTTCTGACTATCTGAACCCAAATTTTTAACCATCCTCCTCTTTGGACACGATACCCCATGCAATTAAATGAGTTTTGGTATCATTTCTGGGGTCCCAAAGAAAGTTTATTTGAATCTTCGAAATTTTAATGCGGACTTTAACCGAATTTTGACAAGTGATAGAATTATCTGAATTTTGGTAAGTGATAAAATTAATGTTAGTAAAAGTTGATTTGATCGATGTGGTTCTTTCTCCCTAAGCTTTTCCCTCTTGTACATGGCCAACATTTTTAGTGATTTCTCCACAACCGGATCTCAGTACACAATTACACTAAGCTATACTTCTGAAAGCATTCCTAGGTGTCTTAGGGGTCATTACGAGTGACACAACCAAGAGAAGATGAAGGCTGATTTGACTTGCAATCCTCTACATTTATCCCCATAATAGTATTTTTATAGTTGATTAAAGTGAAAGATTCTTCCCGAACATGTCAAAGCACCCTTAACTTTACCTTTTTTATCTTGACAAGGATTAATCATATCATTGATGAAGTAAAGACAGGAAAACTTAATTTCATCTCTACCTCTTTTTATGGCTCTTTATTAGATTCATTGGCTCTACATTGTGAAAAATTAAAAAGTTTACTCAAAAAATCTCCTAAAGTTGGGAAGACAAAATTGGTCGCCTTCATGTATACCTTTTTTCTTTTTCTCCCTGGATCACTATAGAGAATCTTGCTGAGACACCTATGGAGCCTGATGTCAAGCTGAATAGTGTGAGCTGTCCATGAAGATATCAAAGGCTCGTTGGAAAGCTTATTTACTTTACTATGACATTACCAGATGATGCCTTTGCAGTTGGAGTTATCATCCACTTTAAGCATGCTCCAAGAGAGCCATACTGGGAAGTTATATGCAAAAAAGGTCTTATGTATAGGCCATATGACTATCTTGATGTCAAATTTTTCTGATGCTAAGTTGGTTGGAAATAATGGTGATGGGGAAACAACTTCTGGATGTTGGTAATGATCTAGTAACATAGGAAAGCAAGAAGAATAATGCGGTGACTTGGTCAAGTGCAGAGAGGCTAAATTTAGGGGGATGGCTCATACAACTTGTGAAATGATGTGGGCAAAATCTTGTTTTTTTTTTATAAGAGACGAGTTTCATTTTGTTTGCCCCTGTGAAGATTTACTATGATAATCAAGGAACTAATCTATGAAGAACTTAGCTCATTGAAGTTGATTGCTACATTTGTCAAAGATAGTGTTGAAGAAACAGATTTCTACTTCATTTGTGAAATCTTAGGAGTAACTGAGCGATATATTTCAGAATATATTGAATAACCTGGTCATGAACAATATCTATGCTACAGCTTATGTGAGGGGAGGTGTTAAAGTGGTGTATTTTCCCTTAGGTGTGTTTGTGTAATTTTAAAAAGTAGCCTTAAGAGGTTGCTCTCTCTTTTTCTCTCTATGACTTTTCCCTTAGGTGTTTGTGTAATTTTAAAAAGTAGCCTTGAAAGGTTACTCTCTCTCTCTCCTATATATTTTTTTTCTTCTTTCTAGTATTATCTTGAATCTCAAATAACAACTTCCAATAAACTGATAAGCCTAAAACTTTGAGAGGAATAGGCACCGCTTTTCTTTGGGATCAAAGTCAAATAAGTAGCATTCATACCCTTATTGATCATGACTACTCTCCTTCAAGAAATTCTTCGAGGACTGCTACATCACTTTTAATTGCATCCCAAAATTATTAGAAAGTTCCTAATGTGAAGTTGTTTGGGCTTGGGCCTTTGTCTTTATCAATCTCAAGAACCGACTCTCAAATTTCTTCTAGTTTAAACCTCCTCTCTGGGAATCAGCTTTGTCCCTCAACAAGCTACCAATAACCAAAGTTATATATTTTTACATGGCACTATATAATTAATTGTTACATATGTACAAGACGTCATGCTTGTTTTCGTTTGGTGTATTTTACTGTTGCTACTTATTTCTTTCCATATTTTATATATAATTTTAGATTTTTCTATCATTTAAAACTATTTAAAGTATGAAAATTATAATTATATTACTTTATAAAATTATTGTTTAGAATGTGTATTGTTCTAAGTGGTATTATTTTTGAAAATTTTCATAAATTTAAATTAGAACTTTATTTGATGCAAATTACTTCAGGATTTAATTCACAAAATACATGCAAATTATAATTTATCCATTAGATCCACAACATATAAACTTGGTACAAATTAACACAAAATTTCAATCATTCATATGTTTTTAAATTTTAAGATAAATACTATTTGTTAGAAAGAAAAATCACCTAATCAAATTGTTTGATTAGGAAATTTCTAATAATATAAAAGTCAGCTATAATAGGTATAGAAAATTTCTATCTCGCTATGATTATAATGATATATTTGTGCATAGAATTTTACTTACATAGAAAAATAAAAAGGTTTAGAAAAGGTTGTATGTTAGTTAATCCAAAACAACCAGGATCAGAGCCAGGATTTTCCTGTATGGGCAGATGTATGACACCTCTTTGAGGTGTACTTAGATTTGAGTAATGCAATTGCAATTATACTCTTGAAAGGAGCTCATTCTTTGTGCCTCACTGATAGGACAGAGCCACAGAGAGCTGGTAATATAGTGGATCTTAGATTGGTGACCAATGGTCAATTGATAATATCATTTCTTGAACAAATTTTTTATCATTACCAATACAATCAGGATTGTTTATGTTATGTTTCTATTCTTATTTTGAACATGTAGAAAGATGAAAAAATAGAGAAAAATAAGAAAGATGAATAAAAAATCAAACCAGAATTTATAAAGAGGAATGCCTCCTTTTCTTGGGGTCCAAAAATCAACAAATAAACTTGTGGATGCCTTGGGAAAATAGGAGAGCTAGAGGGGAGGGATGGTTTTTGGAGAAGAGGCGACGTTGTGAGATCTTTTTTGTGTTATTTTAGGGCTGGTCGGCTGATTATTCTCTTGCTTAATCTTTTTTTTTTCTTTGCTTTCTTTGTTTTCTTTTAGATGCCTTTCATTGATATACCATGTTGCTATATTTCTCCTGAATAAACCGTCATTCATCAAAATAAATAAACAAATAAACAAACAAACAAAGAAAACACAGTTCATACTTCTAGAAGCAGTACTCTTTTGGAGCCTTATTATCTTTACATATTATTGTTTTTTTTTTTCCAAATTTTTTAAAAGAGAATGGTTAAATTGAATTCTACAGTCTTGATCAAAAGTTGTAAACCATATGAAAGCAGGACACACAAGGAGTAGGTTGGCACTTCGCCCATTTTTCAATCAAAAGAGCCACTACATCTTGTTTACTGAAATTTAAATATAAAGGTTAGTTTGGTTTTGTATGATGTTCTTTTGCAGCCCATTTCTTCTTCCTCGAGAATTTTCACCCACCATCACCAATAAATTCGCTGGAAAGCCGATACTGATCCATTGGATCATGCCCGACATTGACTTCGTTGCTGGAAGCATTGATGGAATCACTTGCAGGGGGTCATTTGCACCTTGCAGTCTTAACCGATGATCCCTTCTTTTCTGCAATGATCCTCCAATCTCTCTTCTCTAAAGCCAAGGAGAAGATCTGCTTTCTTTCTTTCTTCTGGTCTTTCATGCTCATTGCGAGGTGCAAACAATCAATTCTCAAGTGAATAGATGGGTTGTAGGATTGACCAGATCATTAAATCAGATATCAGATGTGGGTCTGTTTTCTATTTAAACTTGGCTGCTGTTATAGTTTTTGTTCTCTAGTTAGATTTGGGAGCTTGATCAGATCCATTTGCTGTCCAGATTTGTCTGTTATGGATCAAATCTGACCACAGAACAACAGGTATAAAAGCAGCCAAATCTGAGTAGAAAACAGAGTGAAACAGCACCCAGTTCTGAGTAGAAAACAGATGGCACAACAGCAAAAAAGTATCTAAATTACTAATCAGGACATTATCAAATCTACAAGAAAATTGGAATGCTACCAGAGAATTCTCAGACTTGAAAATGGTTGTCATTCATTTGTGGGAATTTCTTTCCCTGAGAATTACTCTAGTAATCTGTACTCTATGAAAGAAGGTTGTTTATTCAGTAATTTACCGGGAGAATAGTTCCAGATCTGTGAAACTTCCATAACCCACATAAAACTGTCAGTTGAAAGAGATCTGGTTTTTGCATGAGAAGTAGAAGATTTTGGTGATAGGGTTAATCGTGAATAAGGTGAGTGTTGGTTGGGCAGAACTTAGAGATATTTCCGGTGACAAGTTCTAGCCATTGAAGGGGAATCTTATTTTGTATATGAGAGAGGTGGGGAGAAGACATGTTGAGTATGAAAAAGAAGTCAAAGAGACTCGAATAACCCTTACAGACTTTTAAAACAGTGCAAAAGAGTAAGGGCATTTTTGTCATTGAAAAGTGGGTTAAGTGCTAACATACTCCTTCTGTGTTACAGTTTAGCTTTTCCATATATAACGTGTAACACCCTTGGCTCCATCCATGTAAAGAACACATTATTTATCAAACAAAAACAATAGAATTATAGGATGATAATTTTAGAAAAATAGGTTTTTTTTTCCGGTAGTTTTATCTCTATTTGAAATTAATAAATCCGAGGAATAGAGGTTGTATGTAGTTAGACATATTTTAAGTACTAAATACTGAATTGTATGGAAATACTAAACCAGAGTCAGATTTGGAGTATAGCCAGAATCCCACTTCAACACATTTATTAGAAGATGAAATTTAGTTTCTATTCAGTTGATTCAAAGAGTTATTGCTCTGACAAAGAAAAAAATTTACAGGCATTTATTATGCGTTTCTATGACGGACTTCTTGAATGGAATAAACAGAAGTTTCAGCCGAAATGCTTCTATGACTTGTACCATATTGCACTTTTAAACTATGAGTATTACATTTTGATCAAAGGCAGTGGAAGTTTGGTGCACTTTTGGTTCAAGATAGTTGAAATGGAATCAATTCGACTTTGGTGGAACTTTAAAATCATAGGAGTATGGGACCTTATATTTGATGGCCTAAAATCTAATGCGTAGAATTCAGATTTTCCGATCTTTCTTGGTTTCTGCCTATTTATTGACAGGTTCAACCTAAGCCAAATTTTAATTGTACTCTGCCAAGATCTTATTTCATTAGGGAAGTGGAACATAAGTGGTTATATTTTTAACCCACTTCACTGTCAGATGCCTACAATAAAAATAAGGCAAATTGAATTTCTGTTGTTGAGACATGCAAAATTATGCTGGATGGCGTGAAGTTTATTGGTGAAGGAAGAAAATCAAGAATGTTATGTCTAAATGCTGGGGAAATTTAAGGTCTTTTGATGAGATATATGACATTTGAGGATTCTAAAGCCATTGCAGGTTGTACCGTTGCTTCTTGTGCAGTCCTCTATTTATTTTGCCATATAAGAACTCTACTTCTGCGCTTAGTTAATGCATTTTATCATCTAGATATTCATATTCACTTCTACTCTCCATGGCTGCATATTTCTTACTTCCTGTCTTTTATGGTATATAAGCATAACTATATTTTCTTTTCGTGTGTTCAATTTCTTATAGTAGTCAATGAGGCCATTGTTATTAGCCTGAAAGTTGCATAAAATCGCTGAATTTATGGTAGTATTTAGGAGGGCTCTGCTGTCTGTTTAAATATGCTTTAGGCTATCGTTTTAGTTTTTCAATCTTGCAGATACCACCAACAAGAGCCAAATCTCCCAAGCTTAGCCACCGGAAGAGCTCGAGCTCTGAAGAAAATGGTAAAAGCAGCTCTCGATCTGGCCGGATGAGTCTGGATGAGAAGGTATCTCAAGATGGCGTTGCCAAAATGTCATCCCTTGTGCTGCATCCCAAGAAGCCGATCCGAAAGTCTCTTCCCAAACTGCCATCCGAAAAGACCACCTTGACCAGTGCAACAACAGATGATGCTACATCTCCTACCCAACGACAGGAACACCATGACCTAGAGAAGGAGGCTGTTCCAGCTACAGAGCCAAGCCAAACTCAGTCTACTATGGAAGGTGGACCCATAACTGCAGATCAGTCAGAGCCTTTGAAGCTGGAGCCTACGAGTGAACCAGTTGTGTGTGAGCATTGAATAGAGAGCAGTATTGATCATGGAGATGTATTCAGAGCTCTCAACTCCATTTTCTCCCAAAATAAGAGGAAAGGTATGAATAAAACTAGTGATATTTTCGGATAAAGGCGTGAAAAATTTTGTATGATGGGTTGAAATTGTTCTATTTGTTCATAGTCAGCATTAAGGTTGCAGGTAGTTTTCTTGCTTCCGTTTGTATTTGCCAGTCTGGCAATTAGAATTCACACCTCTACTTCGGAAACACATTATCATCATTTATCAGGTTGTTACCCACTTGTCGATGTTGGTGGTGTTGGTGTTGGTGTATGTGCACGTGTGCGTGTGCGTGCATACGTGATATTAAACTGCTGATGTTTGTTGTTGTTGGTGTGTGCGTGTTCGTGCGCATGTGTGTGCGCGTGTGCGTGCATATGTGATATTAAACTGCTGATGCTTGTTGTTGGTGGTGTGTGCGTGTGTGCATGCGTGCATGCATACTTGATATTAAACTGCTGATGCTTCTTGTTGTTGGTGTGTATGTGCATGCGTGTGACCTACTGATATTAAACTGCTAATGCTTGTTGGTATTGGTGTTGGTGTTTGTGTACGCACGTGTATGAACTACTGATTTTAAACTGCTGACGCTTGATGTTGGTGTTGGTGTGTGTACGTACGTGTGTACATGCATGCGTGCGTGTGTGACCTACTGATATTAAACTGCTGATGCTTGTTGTTTTTGGTGTTGGTGTGTACAAGCGTGTGTGCGTGCATATGTGCATGCATGTGTGACCTACTGATATTAAATTGCATATACTTGCTCTTGGTGTAGGTGTGTGCGTGTATATGTGAGCGTGTGAATGACCTACTGATATTAAACTGCTGATACTGACGATGACTAAATTTTGAGCACACGTGGCATTACTTCATTGCTGACACGTGTCACTGCTTCATTTGTGATGTGCTTCATTTGTCATGTATCATTACAAATCAACTTTGGCCCCGCGAAATATTGTTCATTGGCCACCTTTGGCCCCTCGAAACACTGTTTATTGGTTACCTTTGACCTCTCAAAACATTGTTTATAAGCACCTTTGGCTCTTCGAGACACTGTTCATCAATCACCTCTGGCCCCTTGAAACACTATTCATTGGCCATCTTTAGTCCCTTGAAATATTGTTCATTGCCCATCTTTGATCCTTTGAAATACTTCATGTGATTATTTATCATTGTTCTCATTTAGTTGTTTCATGAATTATAAAATATATTTTTTTATACATATAATGTCTTCGTCCATGCATAAGCTTTCATACCTACCATTTAATGAGCTATGTGAGCCTTTTTTGATTGATGTAACAAAAAGTTGTTTTTTCATAGATGAGACAAAAAGTTAGTTCTGAAACAAGAAAGAGGGGGCTTTCTCTCTTATGGAGAGACAAGAAAAGGATTGAGAGGAGGAGAGAGAGATTTTTCAACTTTGACTTTATTCTCTTCCAAGCTCAAGGATCTTCATCCTTTTTCTACTCTCATTTATGTTGTGTCACATTTATCAGTAAAAGAAAGATTGTATATTTCTATATTGAATGAGAAGAATGATTTTCACATGATAATCTGTGAATATAGGTGACGTTGTCCAATCACGAATATTGTTTCTATTTTTATTTTGCATTTTTGCTTGCTAGAATCGACACAGCACTGTCCATACAATCGGTTTCTCGATTTAGACGAACGATTGCGACACTTCTGAACCTCAAATGATCTTATTCAACCCAAAATCGACTATATTAACAAAATTAGCAGCTTTAGCTGTTTATTGTGTTTAAATAGCGATTATTTTTCGATTTGTACATCACCAGTACTTACTTGAGGTTGAGTTATACTTGTTTTTTTGTTTATAGGTTATGTTATACTGTTGACTGTTATTTCGACAAGATCATGATCGTTTAGGATTTCTTTTCTTTTTTCAACCCATTGGAGCTTAGATCAGCGTGCTTATAGTCAATTGTTCGTGATGCGTCCTCCATTCAACAAGTTAGCCATGGGCTCCCATACGGGAAGATAAAGTGGCGTTTGAGAAGTTTTGGATTGTCTAGCTAAGAAACAGATATTTGGAGGCATGTCTCGTCTCATCAAACGAGGACCCCACCCAAGTTGTGGTCGTACGTTCCACTTGCAATTATTAAATGATGAGACTAAGCTATTCATGCATGTTTATGTTTCTTTTAGAGGTGAAAAAACATGCCTGTGATGGGCGTATTATGAGAAACACATGTGATGGTAAAATTATAATTTAACTAAATGAAGAGGTGCTTTCAGAGGATGATGATGATAAATTATAATTTTACCATCACCTTTGTTTCTTATAACACGCCCAT